>JAGKTI010002136.1:10974-22500 GCA_018397915.1 Birgus latro
CTCTCTCTCTCTCCAGGACATTTACCTACTTAATAAAGACTTCATTACATACAAACACTTGAGGATTCCTCACCTTGAATAGAAGAGGTTGTAGGCTTGCTGAGGGGAGGTGGAGTGGGGTTCCGTGGATGGGGAAAAAAAAATGGGGGGCAACGATCACACAGAGCACATGTGCAGCCAGAGCAAGGGGAGATGGTAGGCTTAACTGGGGCAGGAACGCTCAGTGGACCGTGACGACACCCCACACAGACACGTGATAGTAGTACATTGTTGGCTGATGCAACCCATGCTGTGACGTCACTGGCCGCATTGTGTCTGTTCCCACCGCGTTATGACTGTTTGAACCATAATTTGGGGCCTCTGACCGCATTCTGTCTATTGTCACTGTGTAGTATGGTGTTAAGAAAAATGGGCAGCTTCCTCCATTTGCGTAAGTGCCTATCAGTTTTGCATTGTGACTAAATTTGGACCTAAAATTTGCCTCCCGTGTTATGTGAGCTTCATGCTGTAGGATCGCGCATAATGTGAGCGCTCGCTGTGTATATTTTATATATTTATATATATGTATATACATATATATGTGTGTGGGGACACGCCTTCCACTCACTCGATGTAGTGCAGCTCTCAGGTGTCTGCCCTTTCATGTCCTCCATCCTTCCTTCTTTCCTTCCATCCTCTTCTGTCTTTCTTTCCTTCATCTTTCCTTGTCCTTCTGCCTATGGGTGACTCTACACTCCCTCTTCTATCTTTCTTTCCTTCATTCTTTCCTCTTCCTTCTGCCTGTCGGTGACTGTACACTGAGTGTACGGGTAATGTAGAATTTTGATTTATTAGAAACAGTACAGAATAATTCCCTGTCAGTATATCAGGGACCACACTAGAGGGTGATAATCTGTTTCAGAAATATTGGCAGTAAAGGAGTTGTAGGGCAGTTTGGTCATTGAGATTATACTGGCAGTGAAATTAGGTTAAGCATAGTGGAATGAATCCCAGAAACTGGACAGCTATCCCCAATTTTTGCTTTGACAATTTTAAAGGATTGAGCTCATCATCCATTTGCTCGATATAGTGCTGCTCTTGGGTGTCTGCCCTTTCTTCTCTTCCTTCCATCCTCTTCTATCTTCCTTTCCTTCATTCTTTCCATTTCCTTCTGCCTATGGGTGACTTTACACTTTCTCTGTCTTTCTTGCTCTCAGTCTTTCTTCTTCCTTCTGTCTATGGGTGACTATACTGAGTGACAAGCCAGGTGGTTTCTTGTACACCAGGAAACCATTTAGTATACTGGATGATAACCATATAGCCAAATTATGGCAGTGGGTAATTAAGGCGTTCCTGTCAAATTGAGCCAGTGCAGGTATATATCCAAAGGGTGGTTGGGGTTTAATGCTCACTTAATGCTACTTAGGGATGACTGAGGCTGGTCATTCTCATCTTAAATGTCAGGACCAACTTGCCTAACCCAGGGCTTCAACACTTCTCTTGGGGAAACGTAGGATAGGATGATGGATGGAGCTATTTTTAGAAATGTAATCCATCATTAGGACAAGAATCTTGTGTGAAATAAAGTTCACATCTTCACAAATGAGGAATCAGTATATTGGAAATACAAATTACTAAGTAATGTAACACAAATTGCAGGTCATATATCCCATCAGAAGTTAAATAAGGAGGTAAAGAAGAAGGAACTTGGAAAGCAAGGCACAATTAAGAAATTAAAGTACACAATGAATCAAATGAAGTCAGTGGAGGTTATCGCAAAAGAGAGATTTGGAGATTTGGTATCGTTGTTTGAGTGAGGTGGTAGTGTGATTGCTCCATGGTTGTTTGTCCAGTATACTTATTTTTCAGTGGAGTTGCAAAAGGTCAGAACATTTCATTGTGGTGGTTGCCAGACAGTTGAGCTGTGGAAAATTCGAAGGCTTGAAGTAGTGAAATAGTGCATTTATTGTTAATGGTCTGCTTGGCCTGACATCTTGGGAATGATCAACATCAACAACTCTAACTTGACATAGATCTCTAACCCCTCGTAGCTCAGTTGATGACCAGGTGTAGTCACATTGAACGGTTGATTTATCTAGTAACTGAGGAAACTAATTTCTTCCTCATAACCATGGTTATTTAATTCTATGCAACCATACCATATCAGTGAGATGAAAATGGGCTGACTACAGTAGCATGACCTTGTTGGTAATTTTTGACAAGACATTACAGCCTTTAATCTCCGGATATTTTTATAAATTTTTTATAAATTCTCACTCAGTTTTTATAGTTTTAATTGGTGCCTTCTCCAGACAGTTTTATTCAGCTTAGAGGAGATTTCTCGGAATGGAAGGAATAGCTTTTTAGAATCCATTCACCAACCGGGGACTCTCTTATACACTACTAAATAAAATCATCTGGTAGCAGCAAGAACAAAATGTAAAAAAACATCATTGGATTAAATGGATTACCCATTTATCAACTTAGGGGATTGTGAATAAGGGAACACATATCTGTATTATGGTTAACCTTAACCTTATTAGCTGTAGTGCCTTTCTCCATCCTGTAAATTTTCAGATTCAGTGGCTTTAATAAAACTTCATTTTTCCAGGTTTACCTCACTTTATGAATTTCTCTTAATTTCTTAATATCACTGATGTACAGTACTCTAATGCCTTTGTCATCCAAACCTTGCCTCATGACAAAGGTATCCCCAGTGTATTTAACCCTTTGTCTGTAAAATGTATACACTATTGCACTTGGCATTTTTGACTGTCTGACTTTCAGTTATTTTATTTAGCTCTGACGTTCAGCGTGAAATAAAACTAGCATCTGTTTACATTTGGACTAAAAATAAAGAACTGTATTATATTGTTGCCAGTGGTAGATGACTATTTGTTTCATTGAAGCTCATTGCAAGCCTCCCCCCCCCCAGTACAAGTGCACCATATAATCACTCTTGCCACTTCAGCTAGTCTTTCCTTTCCTCAGTTCATTCCTTTATTGCTGGTGTACAGTAACTTGCCTCCATCTCTAGCAGTAGAATAATTGCACTGTATCCCCATTGGTAATTGCGGGAAAGCTGAAATTTTCCCTCCATACCTGTTCTTGTTCCCCCAGCTTACATTTCCTTAACTTTTCACGCCACAGCTTTTATGATTATCTTCAACCACTTCAGTCCTGTGACACATTTGGTCAGTTTATTCATGGTACCCCCCTTTTAAGTTTTTGGAAGATCTCTTCTAGTGAAGGGATAAATATAGGGAGGGGGAGGCCAAGGATGAGATGGAGGGATGGAGTGGAGAGATATATGAGAGAGGGGGATGTGAGCTAGGAGCAGGGCAGTGAAATGGGGGGGAACAGGGTGACATCGAGGTGATATGTTTGTGGCCACCCCTTACAGGATTAAGGCATCTGGCAATAACAATAGAACTAACCATCCTAAGCTGAGTGAAGTCTTCTGAAGAAAGCAGAAATGCAGTATAATGAAAAATGTACCATTGTTTGATATACCGTACTCTTTCCTCTAATCAAATTATTCTCCATTTTACTCATTCTTGTAACCATCCCTTCTTTCAGGCTTACTTTGATCATATTCCTCTTCCTTATAGGCAGTCTGTCATATAACTGAGATTAAAAATTGCAACTTGCATACAGTTGATATTGTGAATTGGGAAAAACTGGCAGATCATTTGATGGGTAGCTCTGGAATTTCAGTCGGTTGTCTTTTGTAAATTCATTGTGGACTTAATAGGAAAGAAAGTCATTTTCATGAGGACTGGCCATATTGTCTTGTTTTCTTTAACATGTTTCTTTTCGTATGTACTGTATTCTGCATTGTTGCCTTTGTATCATTTTTTTCTATAGCCAAGTCTTTGAGTCTCAGCGATGTCTCTGCCCTTCCTGCCCCCCCCCCTTTTAATAGTTTATTCTGGCTATTATAATGCAGTTTTATTCTGCTTAGGAAAAGCATCTTGTATTCATCGGGTATTGTAAGCCTGCATGTAGTTTGAATTCTGTCCTAAGGTGAGTTTAGTCATCATGAGATTGCATGAAAGAAATTAAAAAGATTTCCCAGAACTCACTGGGCTGAAGATTATACTAGTCAGGATACAAGAGAAATAAAGAGTCCCCAGGAAATATGTAAAAAACTATGAGAGGTTACTCATAGGCTATTTGTGAGTAATGCTGTATCAACAAGTGTTCAATTCTCACCCATTGGAGCTAGAGTTACTGGTGGTCTTATTAATTACGGGACATGACTATGTTTGCCCTCAAGGTCAATAATAATTGTAGCTCTGCAGCTGCTGGGAATTTAATCCATATTTTATGTATCATTTATGAAATAGCCCAAAAGTACTTTCCTGAAGGTTATCCACCTATATCCCAGGGCTTCCAGTACAGTATATCTTTGAAATACCGGTATGCCTTTGATGGTAGAAGCATGAATTATGTCGCTGATGTATAGACAGCTTCAGGCTATAAAACTAGCTCAGATATCTCCTTTGACAGGTGAGACAGCTACTTTTTTGTAGTGTGAATTAACTAAAGCATAGACACATTAACTGCTCGTCTCCAGACTTAGCACACTAGTTTGCATGACATGGGTCTGTTGTAGCATGTAAAGTTAGATTGCTTTATGAATGTAAACTACTTGTAAATGCAATGAAGATTCATATTCAAAGTGGCTTTGATCTTATAGCACCTCTTCCATAGTGAGTTATTCTGCACATTACACCTCAGTATTATCTTGTATATTAAAAAATGCATATAGTATCATTAAAATACAGTAATGTGCATAGCATATGGTAGTGTTGAGGTGATATGAAAAAATACATCGCTAAGGAAGAGTTGGTATGAAGTCTTTTATGCTGCCAAGAATGTAACCTAAAATCTTCACTGTGATGCTAGCATAATTTGAACCCACATAAACTTGTAACCAGATTTGCAGAGGGAGAGCATAACAGTTTGGCATCATAATACTTAATAATTAAATAAATACTTGTTTATGTTTTAGTAAGCTGTAGTTTGTCAGCTCATTAGTGTTGAATATATGCAAAGATTCCATAATTAGTACCAATATATGTTTATTGAATTCAGAGACAGACCTCCACAGAGCTAGAGAGCAATATAAGTACACTAGGGCAACCTGACCATGCCACACGTTCATCCTTTTCATGTATCTGTATTAGCCTAGCTTGTCTTCGAAGTTGTTTTTTATCGTTATTTGCATATTCCCTATGGATCATTTGCCCTTCAGGACCCATTAAACATGGCTTGAACATCCATAGAAGAGCTGGCCACCCATATCAGGTGTGTACAAGCTGGATGTTAACATTCATACAGTAGATACATACAAACTACCCTTCACACTTGGGTAATGCTCTTATTTTAGTCAAGTAGTAAGAGATAGATAGATAGATATAGGTATCATCATCATCCGGACCTCCTTTCCCCCCTTAGGGCAGGGTGAGGAGTAGCAATGTCCAGAGAGCCCAAATTTACCCAATCCAATGGGCCACGCTCCCATTCACTCATCATTCAAGGCCACGGTATCCTGGTTCTATCGGACACGCCTAAAACATTCACCACGTTGTGTAGCTTCACATAAACTTATGCGTTTGAGTCGATCCGGACGCTGCCATGTTAAAAAGGGGTGCCAAATCCCTGATCATGCACTTCTCCTCACAACATTCGTCCAGCTCAGTCTCTTGTCAGTCCCCTAGCCTCACCGCCTTCCAAACGTCTCTTCCACACACAGTCAAATACACCAGTATTCCCAGTTCCCTTTTTTTTATGGCATTGACCTATAAATTATTTTCTGTCATGGCACATGGATACGCTCATTTATGAGGTTTGTGTGTGCGTGTACGAGGTCTGTTCAGAAAGTATCTGACCTTAGGCTCTAAAAATAAATAAATAAATAAATAGCTAACCAGTTGTGCTAGGACACTAATCCCCCTCAAAGTTGGCCCATTCTGACTTGGCACACGTAGTCCTTTCCACTGCCTGAAACATTTTTCAGAGTCGGTTTTTGGTATCTCCTGCAGATTCATTGTCGTTTTGTCTTGATCTCTACAGTGTTGCTCAAGACATGTTGGAGTATGCAAACAGGCACATGTACTGAAGGTGCTGCCATGTGGTGGCATTCTTCTGAATCTAATGGAAAAAAATATTTTGTGGATTTAACACATATAGGGATGCGTTTTTGAGCTGTGAGTTTCCCCCCAACCAAGTCCTAAACCCACCCAAATGAGTTGAAAAACAAGTTTAAAGCCATTTTAAATGGCCTAACGGCTGTAAAAGAAGCTAACCGAAGCCTAAACCCAGTTCTTGTCTCACTTGTACCCAGTCAAAGTTACTGGAGAGTGTGATCTCCGACTCGTATTCAGTCTCGGTATAGAAGCAGCAGCAGCAGCATTGTATATAATCCCACCATCGGATGGTCCTTGGACAGTTAAAATAAAAACATCTGTTATGCATAATAATGATATATGAGTGATGCAGAGTCGTCCAAGGTGCAAATTGTTGTGATGGAGAATCGATGTTTTGATGAGGAATTCTCTTGACGGGGAATGCGATCGTGATAGCCTTCACAGCGGCCCCTCTTTATGTCGTTTTTGTCAGTGTTCAGATTGCTGAGCCCCTTTATTTTCTTCTGTCTTATTTTCCAACATTTATTTAGAAATTCCTTTGTATTATCAAAATGTTTTCCTTTGAACAACCCGAATGGAAACACATGATTTATTGTTTGATGATGCTATCATATTATCCTTTTCAAAGGCCCCTCTTTATGTCAAATTACTGTTCTGGCTGCTGAGCTCCATTATTTTCTTCTCATATTTTCCAACATTTATTTAGAAATTTCTTTGTATTTTCAAAGTGTTTTTCATTGAACACCCTCAATGTAAACACGTGATTTATTGATGTCACAGTTTTCATCAGTGTATGAAATATTTACTCTCTGTTTTCATAATTATTACTATTTATTTAAAATTATTGTTATGTATTCCATGATAGGTTAAGTGGTCAAACATGAAATATTGTTTGCTGAGTTGCCTAGTTCTCCACACTGTTTTGTACCTCGTCTGATGGGCAAGAATCTGTACCCCAAATGACAGTGTTCACTCCACCTATGACTAAAACACATTAATGTAGGTCTACAAACAGTTTATAAATCAACCTAAACACAAAACTTAAGTCTATAATATCATCAAAATTGGTTAAAAAGAAAAGTACATTACAAAACCGGGAGAAGACCTACAGTAGGTGGGATAGGGTGGCATTTATATCCCTATCACTATTCTGGGGTATCGCATCTAGGGGTATTGTAAATCAGAGTTTGCCTGTACTGTATAAACACTCGCATTGTAAAACTGTTAACAATATAAATAATCGAAAAACAGCTAAAGATGTTCCTAATATTGAAAAATATGTCCTGTGAAGTACACATATTTGTACAGAAACCCATTTCATGTTGATTGTGGTGATGATGGTGGTGATGTAAAGACATTACTGGAGAATACTGTACAGTAATGCCCGGAATAATAATATAAAAAATCAGTAATGTTAGTGCATATTGTTGTTAGTGTGTGTTCGCGCGCGCACCTGCTAAGTCACGAGTGATGACGTCATCGGAAGGTTCCTGTGGTATGCAACCGGGGACCTTGGGCAGGTCACGTTGTGAGGCCGGTGAGTGTGGATTGCCTAGTCTAACACTGGTAGCAGAGCGTAGTTCGAAAAATGGCGTGTTCGACTAAGTGGCTTCCAAAACTTGAAAATTATTCTGCTTATGAGAGCTGGAAAAAGGACATCGACATTTGGTTCGAACTGACGGACTTGCCTAAAGAAAAACAAGCCTTATCTATTCACCTGTCATTGTCTGGAAGAGCGAGGGTGGCGTCTTCGGAGGTTGATGCGGATGTTTTGAAGCAGAAGGATGGTGTTCAGACCTTGCTGAAAAAATTAGACAGTTTATTTCTCGTGGACAAAGGACGTCGACAGTTTGCAGTGTTTTATGAGTTGTACAACTTCAGAAGAGCCGGTGATATGAACATTCGTGAGTTTGTGACAGAATTTGAGCATGTTTATTTCAAATTTACAAAGCGGGACATGGCACTGCCAAATTCTGTGATGGCTTTTATGCTCTTAGCTGCACGCAAACTTTCAGACAGTGAGCAACAACTAGTGATGTCCACGATAACTGAGGTGACATATGAAAACATGAAATCTGCCCTGAATTGTATTTTAGCTGGTGAAATTGCCGGGCAGAATGATGCATCGGTGTCCGCCCGGGAGGTGAAAGGCGAACCAGTATTTTGGAGTGACGAAGTTGAGGGTGAGGAAACGTTTTATGCTAGAGGTACTCGACGAGGACGGAGAATGTTGCGGGGTGGTGCAGTACGTGATCGACGTGGTGGTGGTGGCCAATGTTCAACCGTATCTGCTAGAATTCCCCAACACTTATCCACCGGCAGGAGGCAGAACCCACTTGGGTCTGACGGAAAGGTATCGAGGCATTTTGTATGTGATTCTAGATTTCATTGGGCACATGACTGTCCGAATGTAGAAAAAAACAATGGCAGTCGAGAAGAAAATTCTGAAACAGTGCATCTGTCGTTATTTATGGGCTATGCGGATGATGCCGCTAGTAGAGGTAAGTTACAGACTCTAGTCTGTGTGTGTAACGAAGAATCTTCGTACACCGATGTCATACATTTCATAATAACATTACCCAACCTGCTGCAAATTATTATTTTCTTTAGGGAATGTGGTCTTATCTTCGAACACGTTTCTTAAATAAAAGCCATTTAAACCATACCTGTCAACTCTATCTCATACGGTGTTCCCAGATCAACAGGCTCGTACCACGCATGCTGAGAGGGACGAACTTCTGCTGTCGACTGTACATTTCAGAACAGTGTAAGTTGTACTTATCAGAGAGGAGGGGCAGCAGCAACAGTGTGTCAGAGACTCAGCAGCACTAGTTTAGAAGGCCAGTCAGGTTTTGGAAGGAAGCCCATTGCAACGTTGCCATTTAATAAAAATAAATATTTTGAGAGGGACATAGAGTGCAGTGTTGGCTCGTCTATATATCGGCAGCATAACAGTGGAGGAATACATCGTAGAGGGAGAGAACATCCACCTTTCTGCTGCCAGCCAATGAAAACTCTGCCTTATAATTCTCCCTCTCTTGCCTTAGCCAATCAAAACTCTTCAACTCCCAACCACTTCATCTCCCCACCAACACTCTGTGAGCAGCTAGGCCCACCAACCTTCAACCCTTCCTTCCTCCCTCCCTTCCTGAGCACTCCACCATATTCATAATTACAGTACTGTATAACCCCATTCTTTTTGTGGACTGTACAGTCAGCCCTCCCCTAACGTGGTTTGCTGTAACGTGTTATTGCTCTAATGCGGCACAATTTTGCGAATGGAAATAAACATTCTAATAGGGCACTGTTAGCGTAAAGCAGTAATTTGAACCGGGCGGGCTGTGATGCAGTGTGCGTGGCGCAGCTTCATAATACTTGACGTCATCGCCCCTTTCTCGCTCTCCCAGCCACCCAACCAATCAGGACCCACTTACCTCTCTCCCACCTCCCTTGTTCCCCACTTGGCCCACTCCTACCCACACCATCCTCCTCAGCTTGCCTTGTGTTTTAGTGTGTGTTCTCCCCCTCTACCTCATCTCTGACGACATGTGTCTGCTCCTTTCACATAAGGTACAATAAATTAGAAAATTCTATTGACCTAACATATTTTTTATAACTTTTTTTTTTTTTTTTTTTTTTTTTTAATGCAAGGAAGAAGGAACCAAAGGCATGTGCCTGCAAACTGTTCCTTCCAAGAATAAACAAAACCAATACAGAAGACAGCCAAATTCAAGATCCGTTCATTTCGAGATGCCTTGACACACTGCGTTTGAAAGACTGGACGATCATAGGAAGCAGGAAATACAGACAGAGGAAGACAGTTCCAGAGTTGACCAGTTGCATAAATGAAGGACTGGGAGTAACGGTTAACTCTTGCATTAGAGAGTTGGACAGAAAAGGGATGAGAGGTTGTTGCTAGATGGGTACTATGTGCCCGTCGTAGAGGCGGAGGGATGCAAACAGACAGGTCAGAGGAACAGTGGCCATTGAAGTAGTGATAGAAAATTGATAAAGATGCAGCAGTGTGGCAAAGAGACAGAGGTTGAAGGGAGCTAGTAAGAGGAGTAGAGTTATTGAGACGAAAAGCCTTTGACTCCACCCTATTGAGAAGGGCTGTATGTGGGGATCCTTCCCACACGAGAGTTGTACTCCAAACGGGCGAATAAAACCCGTGTATAAAGTCAACATCTGTGCGGGGGTAAAGAAGGTACAGAGTCGCCTTAGCACACTTAATCTCTTGGAAGCAGATTTCACTATCTATCTATCTATTGCCAGACGCCTCAATCCCGAACGGGGATATATAATACAGTATGTTCTTTCCAAGATAAATCCCGAGTGAATGAAACCCCAAGCATGTTCAAGGATGATGTAGGAATGAGCTGGACATTATTAAACATCAGCGGGTACTCCTGTTGAAGGTTTTGTTGGGTTGATAAGTGTAAGAACTGAGTCTTTGATGCATTAAAAACAAGATTATTTTTACCCCAGTCAGAGGTACAAGCCAAGTTAGACATTAGGTGTGCCATAGCCTCATCCCTTGTTTGTTGAAATAATTGGGGGGGTATAAAAAAATTTTGCACTACGAGGAGGGGAAAAGTGGACTTTGGGCAGGGGTGTGGAAGGAAGTAGGAGTTTTCAAGAGTCCCTGTAACGCTATACTTGCCACCTAATGCGATATCGGTGCGGAAGCAAATACCCGCGTTAGGGGAGGGCGGACCTTTTTCTTTTTTTTATAGCTGGGTGTTTGATCGTATCAAGGTCTCATACAGGATAACATGTACTTTTAGCCAGAAGAAAGGGTCCTTCAGGCTGGATAGTGTCAAGATTTTGTGTTTACTGCCGGGTGCCATTTTAATTCAGCCATTGGCTACACCGGATAACGGCGTATGCTGGGTAGTGCTGAGACGAATAATCGGTAGTTTACTGTAAATATTATATGTAGTCCATTCCATTATAATAAGGTTCCTTTGGCAGAATAATATGACCTTCCTAATTTTCCTGGACAGTTCAGTTCAGTGATAGATAAGAGGGTCTCAATGTGGAGGAATGCAAAATAAATTATGATGTGTGTGTTTAAAAGAAATTTCTAGGTTGAAATAAACATGACAGTACTGCATTTGAAATATTTTTTGTTAACAGTGAAAGTAGTCTCAATATTTTCAACAATCGACATCCTTGCAGTCATGATGTCTTGCCGGATGTACGATAATAACATTGGAGGCTGCGGTAACAGTGTGGAATAGGTGTTGAGTGGAGGGCAACACGTTTGGCCCAGGAAAACATAGTGTACAGGGCCTCTGGCAGCAGTAATGAAAGTTTATCAACCAGTTCAATATCTGTCTGAAACACCCTTTTTCAATCAATTATTGCTTTACATCAATTTATTATAAAC
>JAGKTI010002136.1:22793-41550 GCA_018397915.1 Birgus latro
TAACCACTACTCCCAGTCCTTCATGTATGCAATAGGTCAACTCTGGAACTGTGTCCCTCTGTCTGTTTTCCAACTGCCTACAGTCTCCAGTCCTTCCATCGCAGTGCATCCAGGCATCTCGAATTTCTCTCTCTCTCTCTCTCTCTCTCTCTCTCTCTCATTTTTTTTAATTTTTTATAGCAATTTGCAGGCCCCTGGCCTTTGGTTCCTTCTTCCTTGCATTAAAAGAAACAAAAATGCAGTAAATCACATTATGTAGACCACTGACAGGAGAGTGAATGTAAATATTACAGCTAAATAAAGAATGTAAAAACTAATAGATGCACTTACTTCAGCAGGCTGTGTAGGCTACACTTTTTGTGTACATAAACCCACACAGTCACCACATGTACACACCACCAGTATGTGGAATACCTCTCTCAACGTGTTGCTTTCGGCCTTCAGTTTTTTCTCCTTTCCCACCTACCCACTTCTTATAATGAACCTGGAATAAATTTTCGGTAAGACTTTTATTGAGCTGGAAAACAGTGATAGGGTAACAACATTCTTTCACACAGAATCAAGCAAAACAATGAACGAAATCATTGGTAAATGCCACATTGTTTCTTCCGCCCATATCTGACGTCCCGATATAGGCAGTAGATATCAGTATTTGAAAAAATGCAAATATCGGCGATATATCAGTTTGGCAAATGGTATTGGTAACAGCATTAACATTGGAGGTGTGAAGTAGCTACAAACTGGATGAGATTCAAGCTTTGTAACCGTAATTTTAGGGTGAATAATATTCCATAAACTTTCGTTGTACTGCACTTGATTTTTAGTTCAGGTATGCCCCAGTTTAACGACGCAGTTGGTTAAGCAAAAACTCATTGCTAGGCGGGGTATCATATCTCAGGGTAGGTTTCACGTGTAAAGTATAGGGATGCATTTTTGAGTCTTGTGTTTCACCCCAAGCAAGTCCTAATCCCACCCAAATGAGTCCAAACACAAGTTTCTAGCTAACCAAAAAGTTTAAAACAAGCAATTCTAAGCCGAAAAGCAGTTTATGACTTACCTAAACCCAAAAATAAAATCTGGAAATCATCAAAAATACATTTGGAAAAATCAAAACTTAGTAAACTGTACCCCAAAATGACAATGTTCACCCCACCTGTGACTAACACATATTAATCTAAGTCTAAAAACAGTTTATAAATCAACCCAAACACAAAAATTTAAGTCTAAAATATCAAAGCAGTAAAAAGAAAAAAAAAAAAGGTTATACTGGGGTTTGGCCATCATTTGGCAGGGTAGGGTGGAATTTCTACCGCCATCACTATTCCGGGGTATCGGATCTAGGTGTATCGTATCTCAGGGTCTGCCTGTATTGTTTGTGTCATCTGTGATTTTAACTTACAGTACCACATATCAGGGGTATTCAAATACTCTAGAAGCAGGGCCAAATTATGAAACTCAGATTAACAAAAGGGCCAAACATTATTGTACCCAGGGTTGTGGAGTTGATGATAAATTAAGTACAGTGTATGCTGTACTAATAATATGGCATGTGAACATGATACAGGTAAATGAATAGTATTCTTGAATTTTGACAAATGCAGTTCTTTAATCTTTATTTTAAAATCTCTACTTAGAGTGCTTGTGTACAGTATTTCCTCATTTTTCGCTATTTGGATGTTCTGCCAAAACCACGCAAACCGTGAAAGGTCGAAGTGTGAAGTAAAGAATCAATGTGAAAAATAGGGGAGCGTTCCAGTGGGACATGTCCTACCATATCAGAAAGTAAGGTACTCGTAACACCAAACAGGCCCTACCCAAAATTAAATGAAGATTGTTTACTAGTGCTAAAACAGCTTAATACAATAAACATGTACCTGAAAAGACATTAAAACTGTTATAAAGGCCTTTGAAAGGCCAAACCCTTAAACATCAGAGCAGCACATACGGTTTGTTTTGATCACATGATTCGCTGTACTGCTTTTCCACAGCACTGAATTTGTAAGTTAAATATTTCCATTACTGTTCTGGTAAGTTTATGTGCAAGTTAAAGTACTATTAAATAATGCTGAAGCAAGAAATAAAGTCCTATAACTAGTTTACCTGATAGGCATCAGAATATTGCATTGTTTATTTGTTCGTTAAAGATTTGCTGTCCTGCTTTTCCACGGTATTGTGTAAGTTAAATATTTACTGTTCTGATGTACTTGTAAGTTAAAACACTTAAAGTTAAACCATTAAATAAAGCCTTGTAACCAGTTAACTTGATTTATACGATTACCCATGATTGATGGGTTCCGAGACAATTCACCGTCAAAAGATTCCCCATCAGGACAATTCGCACCCTGGACGATTCCCCGTTATTCTATAAATATACTTATTATTAATTAGTCAGTACTTTAATAACTCTATTTAAGGCGGATTCATCAGAGTCTATGTCCAGTAGCATTGGATTTGGATATTATTTATTAGTTCCACCTCTAGTCAATAATTGTTTCTTCCTCACTGTAGTCACCTTTGAATTATATTCTAGCGTCACCCACAGCTGTCTTCGTTAATGACAGCGAATTGTCTTGTTATTGTTGTTACAGCGAATTGTTCCAAAACCGGTGTGTTGAGGGTGGATGGGCTAGTTACGTTGTGACAAATGATCAGTGGTAGGCATCGTCTGCTGAGTGTCGGCTGCCAGCTGGGAGCGTCAAAGTGCGGGGAGACAAGTGAAGTGTGTAACATCTCTGAAACTTTTTTCTAGTGTGAGAAACGGCATCGAAGTAAAAATGCGTCGAAATACGAGAAAATACTATAACAACAAATACAGTAAACCATTATACTTACAGTAAAACCTCGATAAGCTGACCCTACAGGAGGCGAAATTTCCAGTAAGTCGAACTCTGATGAAGGTGTGACTTAGTGTTTATTAAAAGGGTTACATTATAGTTTCTTTTATTCCAGGTGCTACATTTTATTATATTCCAGGTGTTATATTTTAGTTTAATTGATTGTAGAGTGAAGTAAGTAAGTGCAGAACTTTTTGTAGTTAAGTGACTGTTGCACCCTCCATCTATGCAACCTCTTATCCTAGCCTAGCCTGTGACATGCACCAAATTGTTTTTCATCATCATCATCTGGACCTCCTATCCCATCCTAGGGCAGGGTGAAGAGTAGCAACATCGACAGCCCAAGTTTGCCCAGTCCAATGGGCCATGCTTCCGTTCACTTGTATTCAAGCCCCCGGAATCCTGGCTGTCTCTGATATGCCAGAACATTCACCACATTCTGAAGTTTCACTTAAACGTGTCTGATAGTGTCAATCCATATGCCGTCACATTAAAATGGGGTGACAAATTCCTGATCATGCACTTCTTCTCACAGCATTCATCTACCAGGTCAGCGCTCATGCTGACTGCCGATGGTTGTGAGCCATTTGGCTCCTAAGGTTTCAAATTTACGAGCCCCAAAAAAAAAAAGTTATCAAACTGACTAAGAGCCGAAATATTTTACAAGCAGTAAATATATTTATTTATTTACACATTGTGATGATTAGAATCTTATAATGGGGTTTGTTGCTTGTGTATATTGATTGTATTAAACATTCGCAACAGCGACAAGGAAAGACTTAAAAATCGATCACAATTTGCTTTTTTGTTCATTTAATTGAGATTTACTGATTTTGAAGTTTACTATATTTTGAAGTGGATGTATTTTCTCCTCGCCAAAAGGCAACTTGCATATAACATTTGTTTGCCGAAGGAAAAAAATACTTGCATTTGCGAGCTGTGGCTCGCCAAACAAGAGCCTCACCGACTTCCATACCTCTCTTCCACACACACTTATCCTATTTTTATTGCTTTATTGATGCTGTGTCACAAAAGAAAGCATTTAATGAGTGGATGAGAAATGGGCGTGGAAGAAGTTGAGAGACGGAAGAGAGAGTTATATGTCGAGAGGAAGAGAGAGATGGAAAGATAGTAAGAAGAGAGTGGATGAAGAATTTGTAAGGAATTTAAGAACAAAATGGAGGGAATGTAAGAAAATGTTCTGGAAAGAGGTAAGCAGAGTTTGACAGGGTGGCAAAAAAGTTAGTCGGGGAGTGAAAGATAAAAATGGGAGATTACTAGTGGAGAAGGGAGAAAACATGAGCAGATGAAGATAACACTTTAAGGAATTGTTGAACATAGAGAATGAAAGTAATTCGAGTATAAGTGGCTGGGGAATGGCTGGGAGATGCAGGGATGTGAATAGAGAGGAAGAAATCAGTAGGATGGTAGTTGTGGAAGCAATGAGGAGTGTCAAAATGAGGAAAGCCCCAGGAATTGATGGAGTGTGTGGTGAAATGGTGAAGCTTGGGGGAGAGATGGTAGTAGAATGGATGTGGAAAATGTGCAGATTGGCCTGGGAGGAAGGTAGAGTCCTGGAGGTTTGGAAGTCGGATATAATTATTCCCCTGTCCAAAGGAAAAGGGAAAAAGAAGTGTGTGGTAATCATAGGGGCATTTATCTTTGTAGTGTGATAGGAAAAGTATATGGTAGGATACTTATTGATGGAATTAAGGAAATAATAGAGGAATTAGTTGGAGAAGAACAGGGAGGTTTTAGGAAGGGAAGAGGTTGTGTAGATCAGAATCATTCATAGATCTTCAGTGGGAAAGTTTCTAGAGAAGGGAAAGAAATTGTATGCGGCCGTCATGGATTTGGAGAAAGCATATGATAGGGTGGATAGACAAGAATTGTGGAAAGTATGAAGAATATATGGAGTAGATGGGAAGTTGTTGAATGCAATGAAGAGTATGTATGAGGATGCTAAGGCTGCAGTGCATGTGGATAGTGAACTGAGTGAATTTTTCTATTTGAAGGTTGGATTGAAACAGGAATGTGTCATGTCTCCATGGATGTTCAATCAGTAAATGAATTTGGTTATAAAAGAGATACAAGTTAAGGCAGTGGATGTTGGAGAGGCCCTAATGAGAGAAGGCAGTGTTTGGAAACTGCCTGCACTGTAGTTTGCAGATGATACTGTGTTGTTTAGTGAAGACAAAGGGGAGCTGCATGGCTTGGTGGATGAATTTGGGAGAGTATATAAGAAATGGAATCTAAAGGTGAATATAGGGAGGAGTAAAGTTATGGTCTTTGAGAGAAGTGAAGTTAGTCAATGTACAGTGATGTTGGATGAGGAGGAAATGGAAAAGGTGAGTGCGTTTAAGTACTTGGGTAGTGTGATGAGTAAGGATAGAAGTTTAGAGGGCGAAGTGCTTGAAAGGGTACAACAAGGAAAAAAGGTTGCTGGTTCCTTGAAAGTAGTGATAAACAGGGAAGTGAGCATGGAAGTGAAAAAGTTTCTTCATGACAGTATTGTGATACCAACTCTCATGTATGGAAGTGAAGCTTGGACCTTGTTGGAGGGACAGAAGTCAAGAGTGAGAGCTGTGGAAATGAGTTATTTGAGAGGAGCATGTGGAGTCAAATGGAGAGACAGACTGACAAATGAGGAAGTGGAGGAGTGTTGTGGTTTGGATTTGGATGTGACAGGAAGCATTTGGAGAAACACATTAGGTGGTTTGGCCATGTGAAGAGGATGGAGAGTGAGAGACTGATGAGGAGAGTGTATGTGAGTGAGGTGGAAGGAAGGGGAAGCCAAGGGTGAGATGGAGGGATGTAATGGAAAGGTATATAAGAGAAAGGGGTGTGAGCTGGGAGCAGGGCAGTGAAATGGTGGGAGACAGGGCGACATGGAGGCAACTTGTTTGTGGCCACTCTTTGTGGGATTAAGGTGTCTGGCTATAGAGAGAGAGGTAGATAGATGGACAATGCCACATATGGATGAGAGGCTGCTCACTCTCATCTTAAATGTCAGGACCAACTTGCCTAGCCCTGGGCTCCTGCGTTCCTCATGGGGCAACACTGGATTAGATGATGAACGAATGAATGAATACATTTCACTCTAGTCACTCCTTACACGTCTCTCCTCATCCATCTCATATATCGTATCAGTCTCTCAGTTGATTTCTCATTCTCCTTTTCCTCATAGTCACCCTATGTTTGTTTAGCACAGTGTTTGAGTAGAGTTAATGTTTGACTTGATTTAGGTTAATTTGCCAACGTTTTGTTTGCAGGGCCCGATGCTAAGCGGCCCCCAGGAGGAGGTGGCGGTGGTGGTGGCAACAACCCCAGTGGAGGTCCTGGTGGGCCTGCTGGTGGGGGTGGTAGTGGTGGTGGCGGAGGTGGTGGGGGTGGTGATGGGCCACCCTTCTTGGCTGGACCTTTGATGGGTGGGGGACCTGGGGGGCCCCCAGGTGGTGGACCCCCTGGTGGAGGACCCCACCGTGGTCTTGGTTCTGTGGAGTCTGATGAGATTCAAGTTCCAGACAAGATGGTTGGCCTGAGTAAGTAATATTTATCTTAAGCAGTTTTGTACTGTGTTGTAGATGGCTTATTGTGCCTATTCCTTAATAATTAATTTTGCATATAATTTAATCCCTAGACACGGGGTTAATCATACCGCAGTCGTCCTTTCAGTATGGGCAGTTTTCCCGAAATTGCTTGTTTTCAGACCTTAATATCTCTGAAAGTATGGCAATTAGGGAAACAAATTAAAGACCATTTTAGGCAGCAACTCTTCTTGCGAATGGAACCACCCCCACGTCCGCAGGTTGTCCAGTCAGTGAGTAAGAAGGTGATAAATATGAGTAACTGTTGGCGCTTGAAGCATCCTATCTCCGCTGCTAAGCATGTAGCCTAACCTTAGGTGTTTAAGGTAGCATGTCCCTGTTCCTAATCGCGCATCCTGGACTCGGGCTCGCTGCACCACAGAATGGCCAGCATTTGTAACACTGACTGGCCTAGCCGGGTGGTGTGCTTGTAACGCTGGCCTTCCTCCCACTTCATGAATTTGTCATTTTGTTACACATTCTCCACTTCCCATATTCAAAGCTATTGGTTTGAATTGTTGCCTTGTGCATGTGGCTTGACTTTTGTTTTCCGGCTCTAACAGAGCAACGTTTTGTCCCATAGGTGTGTGGGAGAACTGACACACATGCAGTGGGTTGGGGGGGGAAGTAGGATACTCATTTTTCTATGATTGTCCAAGAACTTTGCACTTTGTATTCATTTTGAGAGCAACATTTCTTTTTCATAAATAGTATAACTCAGCCTACATGTGGAGGTAGACACTTGTACTAAGTATTGTGCAGTTTGGCACTTTTGGGGGGAAATGGTGAAAATACCTAATTTACTACTTTTGGTCTATATCACATATTCTACTTGCATGGGATATCACATTTACTGTTCATTTTACATATTTTGCATAAATTCATGGTCATGAAAAATACTGCCGTGCCACCCAAAAAGGTACTTTTCTTCAGGTGCGAATCAGGTTTTCTGTCATTATTGCAATGCTGACTCAGGATATTTACAACGACCAATTTACATGTCAGCTTTCCACTTACAGTATCACTTAGAAACTACAGTAAAGTCTCGATATAACGGACTTCAGTAGACCGGAATTCGCTTTTATCGGACTCGAGGTGCTACCGGACTAAAATCCGTTACATCGGAAAAAGTCTGATAAAGCCAGAAGCAGTCCGGACTGCCTGCCCACTTCAGCTATGTTCACCACAATAAGGTAAATAAAAGACAGTACAGTATTATTATATATATTATACCATCTGATTAATGTAGTGAAGTTATAGCAGTGCAGTATCACAGTGGTAGTCAAAACAGTTTAAAAACCGTTCATGCTATCCGGACTAATGTTTGATATATCGGAAATAGTCCAGATTATCAGGGAGAAGTTCGGATGTCACTTTTATCGGAATTTCACATTTTTCAGGATGGTTTGGACCCCAACTAGTCCATTATAGTGAGGTCTTACTGTACTTATAAATAACACATCGAATGCTTTTCATTCTCTGCTATGTACAATATCCAACACACCTGTGCTTAGAATTCGTGCTCTGTGTGATACTGAAAGAAGCGCTCTGGACAAAGTCGCACTTTGCACTGAAAGCATTCGTAGTGCATTTCCTTGCATGCTTTTGCGCAGCATTGTATTGTGGAGCAGATGTGGCATTGCCTGTAGATCACACATCCAGCAGGTGTGCGAGTCGGTGACGTGACAGATATCTTGCATTGTCCAAACTGTCTGCCGGCGGCGTCTGATACATTGTCCTCCTTGGACCTGCAATCTGAACAGTCACATATTTGGCAAGGAGCTCGCGTGAAAGTTCTCCCTCGAACTCGCATAGACACACACCTCTACGAGCAACCTCACTGACAGGCACGTAACTGTTCAAGGTGGAAATATCAAGAAGGTGTAAGAACACCTTCTTGTACCGCTGGCTTGATTTATGCAGGCAATCAATCCCGCCAATCTGCATGTTGGACTTATCAACAAGCCGCATGTTGATGTTGTAGTCATTGATGACATCTGGCTTGAGCACAGGTTGCCCGGTCCTTAAGTCTTCTCATGCCTGTGTTCTGTGTAACCCCCTGGTGAACTGTGGTCAACATGTTCACCTTTCACTTATCATGCCAGTGAATGGCCAACATGTTACCACATTTCCGGGTTAGCAGTGCACCTTTCTCGGTCTTTACCAGGAATGCTGGAAAACTTTTCGTAGTGGCACGGACAGTCCCACAGGTTCCAGTACCATATTCAAGTAAATTCTTCGTCAGCGCTGGGAAGCAGTAATAGTTTTCTGTGTACTGGATGTGGTTTTTGTGGAAGTATCTGTCCATCAGCACTTTCACCACGACAGCAGAAGACCCGAGGGGATCGTCACTGGTATATCCGCATCTGTAGCCAAATACTTAAGTCTAGCACATATTCAGTTTGGCAGTCACATAGGCCAAAGAACTTTAGTCCAAACCGACGATGTTTAGAAGGCACATAGAGTAAAACTTCACTACAATGGACTAATTGAGGCCCATGCCATTCCGAAAAAAGCGGAAGTTTGGTAAAAGCGACATTAGACTTCCCCCTGCTAACCCGGACTTTTTCTGGTATATCAGACATTAGTCCGGATTTCACCAATGCTTTTTCATTACCATTGCAGTACAGTACATCCTTCAACTTTGCGAATTTTAACTTTGCGAGGTAGTTCCAAAAGTCACGTATTTTTTAACACAACCACAACCATGCCGAGAATTAACGATGCATAACCTGGCCAATGTCCTCGCCGTCACTGACCAGCTGAAAGAAACCATTGTGAGCAATGAATGTGACCAATTTAGGGCTCAGGAAGCATGCCACGGTGTTGACAGGGCCCTTCGCTTTTATGCTGACCTCCACAGAGATGGGGTTAACAAGAGGAAGCAGTGTCTAATCACAAAATTCATGAGAACCCGCAAGAGACCCTGCCCATCGACCAGCCATCCTGCCACCCCTCCCAAAGCAGCCAGCGATCCTAGCATCCCTAACCTTTTTGATTCTGATGACCCTAGTGACGATGCTGACTTCAAGGGATTCATGAGAGAGGCAGAAAAAACACAGCAAGATGTGGACAGTGATAGTGATGACATAGGCCCCGCGGGGCCACAGTAGCCGCTTCCAAGGCTTGCCCCACCACCAGTCCCGTACACCACGCTTGTCTTCACAGGAGTGTAAATGTTTTTATTTTTTTTTATTTTTTTTACCTATGATGTTTTCTTATTAATATTACTGTACAGTACATCAGTTCATGTTTGCTTCATTTATCATCGTAAAATTAAGAGGTAGAGTCGAGAGAAAGAGTGGGAAAAATGCTTGCCTTGGGGTGATGTTGACCAATTTGCCTTTATTTCATATATTTAATTGTTTCAATTTTGCGAATTTTGATTTTGCGAGGGTTTTTGTCAACCATATTCTCGCAAAATTGGAGGAAGGACTGTACTGTACTGTATTATACCTTCCCTACAATAATCTGTCTATCTCTATCTATAGCCCGACGCCCTAACCCCACAAAGGATGGCCGCAGAAGTTGCTTTGTCACCCACCATTTGACTGCCCCCTGCCCCCCAACTCACTCCTCCCTCCCTCATATACAATAATGATATGGTAAAATATATATAATAATATTGTATTGTACACTGATAAACGTGTCTTTTATTTGCCTTATTGTGGTGAACATAGCTGAAGTGGTCAGGCAGTCCAGACTGCTTCTGGCTTTAATGGGCTTTTTCCAGTATATAAGAAATTTTCCTGGTCGGCTTCTCGATTCCAATAAAAGCTAATTCTGGTATGTTGCAGTTTGTTATATGGAGGTTTTACTGTTCTGTATAAATGCAAGACGTCCCTGGAACAGAACCGGCGACTCATCGATAACCAGTTTCTGAAACGGCCAGAAAAGCTTAATGAATGATTCATTCAGCATGGTCAGGTTGGGTCTAATCTTCCACAACCTTTCATTGGGTGTGAGGCCATAAGGTCGATTGAAGTGCAGAAACTTCAGTATGGCTAGGTGCCTGTCATGGGCCATATATTTCTCAAAGACAGGTGTGCGGACGATTTCATCCACTGCCCAGTAATCGTGGATCTCATGCCTTTTTGCATGTGCCATTGCCATAGTCAAAGTGAACCACACACACCTTTCCCCCACCTCCACAGGCTGCCACTCTTTCATTTTATTACTGTCACTCACAGGCATCTCCAGCCTGGTGAAAGTTTACCTCATCCATCATCCACCAGGTACAGTACTGCATTATGGAGGTGGTAAAAATTACTTGAAAAATGACAGGATGGAAGATGTTCCTGTCTGCAGGTGCTCCTGTGTACACCTGCCCCTTTTGCATCAAAGACAGGTAAGGCTGGCAGGTTACTATCCCCCTCCACCCACACAAAAGTGTTCAGCCAGCTGATACCAGGCAGTGTGACACAAGGCCATTTAGCAGCAGCACAGGCATGGGAACGGCCATTGCCACGGCCACGGGCAAGGGGGGGGAGAAAGGAGAGGTGGAGGTGGGGGAGGGCAAGGGTGAAAACTCACCAGACTCGGGGACTTCCTGGGGTGGTGCTAGCTGGTCAGGCTGAACACGTGGAGCCAAGGATGACATGTGAGGGGCCAGGCTGTGAGCATATGGCCCTTGAAGTGCATGACTGTGGTGATGAGGGTCAGGGCAGGGAGAGAGTGCAACGCACGTCCTGGTATCACATAACTTTTTAAGTTACACCGTTTTGATAACAGAGCTTGTGTCAGCAATGTGCTAAAAAGGGTTAAGGTGGATTGTACTGAGTAGCTTAGGAAAAGGTTATGAAGTCTCCGGAGTCACTTATGTTATGCTCCGTAGTGTAATGACAAAGTCATTTAATTCAAACCATCATCAGATGATTCAGCATAAAGAATGACTTCTGATAGTGAAAGGATCAGTGATGGCTGTATATAACCCATGCTGTTTTAAAAGATCTACTTGTACTGTGACATGAATAAAAGCATCTCATAGTACCAAGAATAATAGTACCAAAAATAATTGGATTGAAAAGGTTGAGTGGTAGTTGTTTTAATTCTGAACTAGTTGTTTTATAGCAATTTGATATTCTTGTTAGTTGTATGCTAGTTAGACAACCCCCCCGACTTCTGGACAAAGGCTTGAGGGCCTATCCCCAAGTCCTAGTAGTCCTCCTTGGGGCCCAGTAGTTCTCCTACATCTCCACATGTCACCACTTTGGCACTAACACCCGCCATCCATATTGAATACATGCAAGGGCTGTCTCATACAGGACTGGTGTACTGGTATTAGCGGGAGTAATTTTATGACGTTGGCAGGTCATCTGATAGATCAGAAAAGTCTGCTTTTTGTGAAATTCAAATCTTTAAACTGTTCCCTGCCCCAACAGGGATTCGAACCTGGGTCCGTTAGGACTGCAGGCTACCTTTCTACATATTCGTTTCGTTTATATATATATATATATATAGTTTTGGTTTATTATAAACTTGAAGATAAACATCCAGGGCATCATCTGGTGGGGGGGGAAAAAAAAAAACAATCTCTGTCTTTGCATAGCACCATGTGTAAGTTTACATAGGGGTGGAGTAGGTAGAAGTGATGCACGGTCAGCACAGCCTGAGCTGTGGCTCGCAATGCGACACTTCCCAGCCTGAGCTTTGGCTCGCAGTCCACGGGTTAAGTTTTGAGCACATTGCCCTTTGCAAGTGATATAAATGCACCTGCCTGCATAAAACCTCACTTCACCCTTGGGCTAGGTGTAGCACTCATTAGCTCACCAAAAAAGTAGTAGGTGACTAGTTACCAGCATTCCTGGAGGTACTACCATACTGTGGGAGGGATGTGGGGCCAAGGCCCAGTAGCTGGCCTTGCTAAACATACTGAGGTGGGGAACTCCACTACATTTATCAAGTACTTAAGTCTGGTCCAAGACTGCTGCCCATACATTTCACATAGTTCATCCTCCTGGGTGCTATGCCTCCTCCATGTTCCCAGCACCTCACCATATGGAAAGATCCTGTTCCAAATCATGGCAAGACACTGATGTGGGAAGATTGCTGCTTGCTTGTGGTTGATGGGTTTGCTTGGCCAGACAGACTGGAGTAGCAGCTTATTTTTAGGTTAGCCATTTATCTGCTGTCTTTGCATCTAGGTGTTTTTTTCTAGGTAACAGAGTTAGGCTGAAAGAATAGTACCATTTCCAGAAATATTTTTACTTGGAAATGAGTTATGTTTGATGGCACTGACTCATTTCATTGGGTATAATCTTGATAGTACTCTGTCACGTTTTTCTTTCATCTGTAGATGGGAAGTTGAGGTTTAGTTAATAATCATTATTTTCTACAGTAATTGGACGTGGTGGTGAGCAGATTACACGTCTTCAAAGAGAGTCAGGAGCAAAGATACAGATGGCTCAGGACAGTGGGGGTATGCCTGACAGAGTATGCACCATTTCTGGACCAAGGTAAAAAAAATAAAAATCAAGAATTATGTATAACTTGTATGGTCTCTGCCACATCTCTTTTATGAAGTTTAAGTCATTTTACCTGTATTATTATCCAGACTTATTAACTTATGTAGTCATTTTACCCAGTGTAATCATTTTCACATTTTATGTTTACCTCTATTAGCATAGCTGTTTACCCTACTTTATCTTTTCATTTTTTAACTCCATGTTATCATGTTTACTGTTTTATCATTTTTGCCCTGTTACGTAATTTTTTACCTCATGTTTAACTTGTTTTATTAGTTTATCTTATTGTGTGTTCCCAATTTTTTTACATTAATCCCATTTTATCTTGTTGAGGAGAGATGGTTATTAATACTGTATTGTTATTTCATTCATTCATTCAGATTATTATTATTTTTATTCATTCATTCATTCATCAAATTATTATTATCCTATTTATCATGTTTATAAGTATGTTGTCCGTTCAGGGATGTCACAAACTGTACAAGGTTGATCTTTGAGCTTTTTTTAGGAGAGGCTGTGTTAGTGTTAAGTTAGGATTATTGTATCAGATTTGTTCAGGAATAATGTAAATAATATTAGGTGAGGAATTACAAACATATGATCAGTGTAGAAGGAACCATAAACCATGTGAAAGTTGTGATCTTTCAGATACTCTTGCTTAGTGAGATAGTGTTTAGGAGTTACTATAATTTTTGTACTGGGATGCAGTAAATAGTGTTTATTAAGTAATTACAAATGTGATCTTTGTACAGGGATGCCATAAACCGTGCAAAGGAAATGATCTTTGAGATAGTGTCGCGTGGGGACGGTCCACCTGACCGCCGTGGCCGTGGAATGCCAGGTGGTGGGGGCGGACCCATGGGACCCCCTGGCATGGATATGGGCGGAAATGCTGCCACTGTAGAAATTAGCATCCCAGGACCTAAAGTTGGACTCATTATTGGTGAGTGTGAGGCTGGTGTGGCACGAAAATGAAGAGATAGAGCAGTGGAGATGGGGTTATCGGGAAATGTGCATGTGGTGCAGAGATTGGATGGGATAAATATGGTGTGATTCATGAAAGGTGTGGTGTATGGAAGTTTGTAAACAACGTAGTGAGAGAGAATATGCCATGATTGTAAGGCATTGTTGAGAGATCAGATGTAAATAGAGTGGTCAAAAGAATAAATGAGGGTGAATTTGAAGGAGGGAGGTGTGGTAGACCAGGAGGGTTGGTAAATATGTTGCATGAGTGTGAGAAGCAACAAGGTGTGGAGTGTTGGGGCTAGGGAACTAACAGGGGACTGAACTGGTTAAATGAATATTGTACAAATGATTACATGACAAATGTTTGACACTTTTAATGCTTGGTTGACTGTCTGATAGGTAATATGATGCTTATGTATGGATGGTTTTGCCACTGAGGAGTAGTCAGGATTTAAAAGGCTGGAATTATGAGTGAATGAGTGTGTGGCCCATTTTACTTGACATGCTGTTGATTAGTTGTCCCTGTCATGTTGTTATTCTTTGCTTTCTGGAATGCGTGACTCCATCTATAGCACCGGTGGGAAAAAGAATGTGGGATGATGATGAAGCTGAGGATTTATGTGTTTTTTAAAAATTATATTTCAGGGAAAGGTGGTGAAACCATCAAGCAGTTGCAAGAAAAATCTGGTGCCAAAATGGTTATAATTCAGGATGGACCTCAGCAGGAAAATGAAAAGCCTCTTCGTATCACTGGGGAACCACACAAGGTACTATATTGTGTATATAGGTATGTTATACTGGCAAAAGATTGACCACAGTCCCCCTCTGTTAATATAACTTGATTTTTTTTTTCAATATGACAGTGGGGAATTGGATGATAATGGATTCTAATCATAATATATTTTCCTTGTAACAGGTTGAAATGGCGAAACAGCTTGTATACGACCTTATAGCAGAGAAGGAGACTCAGGCTGCACAGTTTGGCAACCGAGGTAGGGGACGTGGTGGCAACTTTGGTGAGCGGCGGGGCGACCGAGACCGAGGTGACAGAGGTGGAGACCGGGGAGACCGCAGAGATAGAGACAGGGAAAGAGACGAGTTTGGAGGTGGAGATGAGAGAGTAAGCTATCCAGTACAGTTTTGTGCCTTTGTGTTTAATTTATTTATTTTTACGATTTACCCACTGATGATGCGTTTTGCACAGTATATTTGCAGTAATTGCTTATTTAGACAGACCTGACCAGTAAAGTTTTTAGTGACATTGAGGTGGAGTGGAAAGGTATGAGAGAGGGGTGTGTGAGGTGGGAGCAGGGCAGTGAAATGGCATTGAACAGGGCAACATGGAGGTGATTTATTCGTGGCCACTCCTTATGGGATTGAGATGTCTGCCAGTAGATGGAGATGGAGGTACTAGTTTGGAGGTGAATATGAGAGTAATTTACCCTGAACTCTTTTGTGTATAATAATTGTCAATCATCATCATCATCATCATCGTCGTTGTTGTCATCATCATCAAATCCTGTGTTGTGGCATGAGGAGTGTAGGATTCTGGGTCTAGGCAAGCTTGCCCTGACATTTAAGATGAGAGTGACCAGCCTCACTCATCCCTGAGTGGCATTATGTGAGCAATAAACCCCAACCACCCTGTGGATATAAACCTTCCAAGGCTCAGTCTGATTGGAGTGCCATAATTACCTACTAAACCATCAGGTGCCATAATTTGGTTATATGGTTACCACTCACCATAGTAAATGGTTTCCTGATGTACAGGAATCCAGTTTGCTTGTCACTCAGTATAGAGTCACCCGTAGACACAAGGCAGAGGAAAGACAGAAGAAGGAAGAGAGGAAAAGGTAGTTGCCCAACAGCAGCCCTACATTGATTGAGTGGATGGTGAGCACCTCGGCTTACCACTGGAGACTGTGAGGTGGAGAGTTCACACCCTGCCAGGATAGCTGCCTTGCTGGTGGAGGTAGCACTCTCTTGTCACCGTAGCAGGGCTATATGGTCTGTCAAGGTCTAGCTTGGGGGATTATTCCCTTCCCCACCTAGCACCAGTTATTATTATTATTATTGAGCTTGAAAGAATAAAATAAGCAATAATTTACCAGACTAATGGGATTCATGTCAGCGACTGATTAAGTTGACTGAATGACATCTTGTTAAATGGGCAACCACAGGTCATGGTAAGTAACTTTGCAAAAAGTACCCCATCATTAAGTCAATATTTAATACTAATATTGCGGTAAAAGTCCTCTCATTCGGCAACTTCGGGACCAAGCAGATGCCGAAAGAGCAGAAACTGCTGGATGACCAGGAATCCTGCCAAAAAGTTTGTAGCAATCATGGTCAGCCACCCAAATGCAATCACAGTGTCTAGCACGTATTATTGGTCAACCCTAAGCACTAAATATGTAATAAACTACTTATATTTAATGTTTAATGATACAATACACATGAACTTACCTTGACCTAGGTTTATGTACATATGTACACCATAAAATAGCACGACAAAGTTTCCAAACTTTTGAAAGGTCGTGCTCACAAAGCCAGACACTCCTGAGTCATGATGGCTGACAGTGTATGCAGTGTTGACAAGCAGAAATCTTCAAAAGCACCAAGCTTATTATGAAAAGTGCTAGATCTAGCACCAAATTGTCAACCATGGGTGCATGGGTACCGTTGGCGATGGCGACCCCATCGCGGGTGCTGATTTGCTCAGCATATGTGCTGGAAGAATAGAGAGAACTTTCGTAATGAGACTTTATGAAAACCGCTGAAAGACTGGAAATACCATAAAACCAGATGCCAAATGACAGGACCTTACTTTAATCATCATCATCATCATCTAGTCCAGTGTTGCCCCATGAGGAGCTAGGGGACTGACAAGAAATCGAGCTGGCTGGATGAATGTTGTGAGAAGTGCATGATCAGGGATTTGGCACTCCTTTTTAACGTGACAGTGTCCAGGTTGACTCTGTCGGATAAGTTTATGTGAAGCTACAGAATATGGTGAATGTTTTTGGTGTATCATATAGAGCCAGGATTCTTGGGGCTTGAATGATGAGTAAAAGGAAGCATGGCCCATTGGATTGGGCAAGCTTGGGCTCTAAACATTGCCACCCCACACCCTGCCCTAGGGTGGGAAAGGAGGTCTGGATGATGGTGATGATTTTTATCATTATTATTATTACTATCTTTAAGTATTGATTTAATGATGGGAATCTTTTTGCAAAGTTACTTTCCAGGACTTGTAGTTGCCCATTTAAAGAGAGGTCATTCAGCTAACTAAATAATTTATTGCCGAATTCCATTAGTCTGGTGACTTACTGTTTGTTTTATTTTTTCAAAGTTCTGTGCTATTTAATTCTGGTTTGGAGAGAGTTTTGAACAGTAGAGGTTGGATGTAGCTTTCATTCACCCTTCAGTACAAAAAGTCTGTACCATATGTAGTACAGTTGTCAGGAGAGTAGCAGGAGTACCAGAAAAGCCATTACTGGATTGAAAGGATTAATTCTTTGTTTGATAGGGTTCTGCCTTGGCTGATTTAAAGGCTCTGCCTGTTGCTACAATATAAATAAGTTGCTCAATAACTTAAGAACAAGTGAGACAGAGTTTGGTTGTTGCTCGAAAAGTTTGTTAATCAGAATTCACGAAAATATGACAGCAAATAAGTACAAATCATTGGTAAACTTATGAACACAGGTATGAAGTGAACGACATTTGTCCTATTAATTTCATGAGGTAAATTTTACCATTAGTACCATTGTAATTAAGTTTTGTGAAGTACTGAATACAGTATGTTGTATTTGCAAAACAAATCTGTAAATGCTGCTCAAAATCTATATACAGTAAAACCTCACTATAACGGACTAATTGGGGCCCAAACCATTCCGAAAAATGCAAAATTCTGATAAAAACGACATCCGGACTTCTCCCTGCTAATCCGGACTTTTTCCGATATATCAGACATTAGTCCGGATCTCATGAACAGTTTTTAAACTGTTTTGACTACCATTGTGGTACTGCAGTGTGTTATAACTTCACTACATTAATCAAATGGTATATTATATATAATAATACTGTACTGTACACTGATAAACATGTCTTTTATTTACCTTATTGTGGTGAGCATAGCTGAAGCGGTCAGGCAGTCCGGACTTCTTCTGGTTTTATCAGACTTTTTCCGATGTATAGGAATTTAGTCCGGTAGCTCCTCAAGTCCGATAAAAGCAAATTCCGGTCTATTGAAGTCCGTTATATCGAGGTTTTACTGTATACTTTATAAGGTATTTAAGCCAGGGAGTGGCTGTACTTTAATGGGCTCCTCCCCTGTAAAGGGTAACCCTTCCATTGCTGTGGACATGCCAGTATTTACTGGTAGAGGCTTACACTAGTTTTTTTTTTTTTTTTCCATGAGAAACACTAGCCAAAGGGTTATCCCCATAACTATAGTAGTTTCTTTGAATTAAATTTTAGTAAGTTGGAGTATAACATGAAGATCTTTGTTCTTGATCAGATTAAAGTCATTAGTTTATAACATTGTTGGTGCCATAAGTATCTCATAAACTTTGTACAGTTGTCATGAGCCAAAAAAGATTTAAAATTGCTGTACCTTCTTGAACCTTGTAGTTGTTGAGTATATACACATGGCTGTTATTTTAACATCAAAGGTCAATGTAAGCTGTTGATGTAATGGAAGCACTGAACTCTGTGTGGTAGTTAAAGGAACAGTATTTGAGTGGATGTCAGAGATTTAAATACAGTAGTAGAGTGTAGTTTCATAAAAGCAACAGTTGGAGACATCTGGAGTTGAATCTGTATTCCAGAGCAATGCACAAAGTGTGAGAGAGTGTCTGGCCTTGTCCACTTTAGGCGTGCTGTTGAGTTTTTTTTTTTTTTTTTT
>JAGKTI010002137.1:0-42272 GCA_018397915.1 Birgus latro
TCAAAGGCTTTTGATCGAGTCTGGCATAAATCTTTAATTTCCAAACTGCCCTCCTACAGTTTCTATCCTTCTATCTGTGCCTTCATCTCTAGCTTCCTTTCTGGTCGTTCTATAGCCGCTGTTGTAGACGGCCATCGTTCCTCTCATAGAACTATCAACAGTGGTGTTCCTCAGGGCTCTGTCCTATCACCTACTCTCTTCCTTTTATTCATCAATGACCTTCTAAGCTGTACATCTAACCCTATCCACTCATATGCTGATGATTCCACCCTTCACCTTTCCATTCGGTTCCTGCAACGTCCATCTCAGCAGTTACTTCAACAAAAAAGGGATGAGGCTATGGCACACCTAATGTCTGACTTGGCTCGTATCTCTGATTGGGGTAAAAATAATATTGTTATTTTTAATGTATCAGAAACTCAGTTCTTACCCTTATCAACCCGACAAAATCTTCCTCAGGATTACCCACTAATGTTTAATAATGAACAGTTATGTCCTGCATCATCCTTGAACATGCTTGGGGTTTCATTCTCTCGGGATTTGTCTTGGAAAGAACATATAACATCTCGTGAAATCTGCTTCCAAGAGATTAGGTGTGCTAGGCCGATTCCGAACTTTCTTTACCCCTGCACAGCTGTTGACCTTGTACACGGGTTTTATTCGCCCGTGTATGGAGTACAACTGTCATGTGTGGGGAGGCTCCCCACATGCAGCTCTTCTCAATAAGGTGGAGTCAAAGGCTTTTCGTCTCATTAACTCTCCTCCTCTTACTGATTCCCTTCAACCTTGGTCTCTTCGCCGCACTGTTGCATCTTTATCTCTCTTCTATCGCTACTTCAATGGTCACTGTTCCTCTGAACTGTCTGCTTGCATCCCTCCACCTCTACGACGGGCACGTAGTACCCGTCTATCAACAAACTCTTATCCCTTTTCTGTCCAACTCTCTAATGGAAGAGTTAACCGTTACTCACAGTCCTTCATTTATGCAACTGGTCAACTCTGGAACTGTCTTCCTCTGTCTGTGTTTCCTACTTCCTATGATCTCCAGTCTTTCAAACGCAGTGTGTCCAGGCATCTCGAATTGAACGGATCTTGAATTTGGCTCCCTTTTGTATTGTTTTTGCTTTTTCTTGGAAGGAACAGTATGCGGGCCCGTGGCCTTTGGTTCCTTCTTCCTTGCATAAAAAAAATAAAAACTCCGTCTCCAAAACAAAACAAACTGCCGACGATCTTCTGCCTCTGACGAAAGGCAAATTATGTGCACTGAATTCTTTCTTTTTTGTCTTTCTTTATTAATTTATACACTGTATATGCTCCTTTTCTTTAGTGTTAAGAAGACAAGTAATAAGTATTGTTATTTCAATTTGGAGGGGTGAAAATTCATCTCCAACACACGTTACCGACAGTCGGTACTGCCTGTGTGAATGATTTTCTACCAATTAACCACTTCAGTGCTGTGACGTCTATTTCTACTTTATTTACGCTACCTCCAGCCGATTTTAGGGCACTCAGGACTGGACTCACATACTGAAGGGGCTAACGAAGGCTGTACCAACCCCGTGCACTTCCACAGATCCAACCTACACTGACTAAAATTGTCTGGTGGCAGCAAGAACAAAATGAAAATACACCCAGCACTGAAGGGGTTAAATGTATATTAAATGCACTATATTGTTTTTTGTCATAACTAATTTATTTATATATGCTTCTTTAATTTAGTGTTGAAAGGACAAGTAATAAGTGTTAGTGGGTGTGCGCACGCACACATCTAAGTCACGAGTGATGATGTCATCGGAGGGTTCCTGTGGTTTGCTACTGGGAGCCTTGGGAGTTCACGTCGTGAAGCCGGTGAGCGTGGTTGTCTAGTTCCAACACTGGTAGCAGAGCCTAGTTCGAGAATGGCGTCGTGTTCGACCAAGTGGCCTCCAAAACTGGAAAATGATTCCACATATGAGAGCTGGAAAAAGGATATTGGCATTTGGTGCGAACTGACGGACCTAGCGGCAGAAAAACAAGCGTTAGCTATACATCTGTCATTGTCTGGGAGAGCGAGGGTGGCGTCTTCGCAGATTGAAACAGATGTTCTAAAGCAGAAGGATGGTGTTCAGACCCTGCTGAAAAAATTAGACGGTTTGTTTCTCGTGGGCAAAGGACGTCGACAGTTTGCAGCGTTTTTTGAGCTGTATAACTTTAGAAGAGCCAGTGATATGAACATTCGGGAGTTCGTGACAGAATTTGAGCATGTTTACTTTAAATTTACCAAGCAGGGCATGGAACTGCCAAATTCTGTGATGGCTTTTATGCTCTTAGCTGCATGCAAACTTTCAGACAGTGAACGACAATTAGTGATGTCCGCGATAACTGAGGTGACATACGAAAATATGAAATCTGCCCTGAATCGTATTTTTGCTGGTGAAATTGGCAGGCAGAACGAGGCACCGGTGTCTGCCAGGGAGGTGAAAGACGAACCAGTATTTTGGAGTGACGAAGTTGAGGGTGACGAAACGCTTTATGCTAGAGGTACTCGACGAGGACGGGGAATGTTGCGGGGTGGTGCAAAACGTGATCGACGTCGGGGTAGTGGCCGATTTTCAACTGTATCTGCTAGAATTCCCCAACGCTCATCCACCGGCAGGAGGCAGAACCCACTTGGGCCTGACGGAAAGGTATCGAAGTGTTTCGTATGTGATTCTAGATTTCATTGGGCACGTGACTGTCCTGATGCATACGAAAACGACGGCAGCCGAGAAGAGAATTCTGAAACAGTGCATCTGTCGATGTTTATGGGCTATGCTGATGATGCCGCTAGTAGAGGTAAGTCACAGACTCTAGTAGAAGAATCTAAGGGATGTGCTCTTTTAGACACAGGGTGTTCTGCAACTGTATGTGGAGTTGAATGGATCAACTGCTATCTAAGTGAGCTCACTGATTATGAACGTGATGCTGTAAGAGAAGAAGCGTCATCCTCAATGTTTACCTTTGCTGATGGTGTCGCAGTTTCTTCCCTCAAACGTGTTACTCTGCCCTGCTACGTTGGAAACATGCGTGCTACCATCGTGACTGATGTTGTGGACTGCAATATTCCCTTGCTGTTGAGTAGACGTTCCATGAAAAAAGCAAAAATGGTGATTAACCTTGGAACTGACCAGGTCAAAATTTGTGGAACTATCATTGATTTAAAGTCCTCATCTTCAGGCCATTACTTACTTCCAATTTCCTTATGACTAGATCGTAAATTTTGTGAAACAATCATGTTGGCAACTCGTGGGGGTGACGTAGAAAAAACCGCTTTGAAGCTTCACAGGCAATTTGGACACCCAACATCGGCAAAACTAATTAAACTGATCACAGATGCGGGAATTAAAAGTTCAAAACTGGAACAGGCTGTCAAGGCTGTATCTGATGCTTGTACAGTCTGTTGCAGATTTAAGAAAGCCAAGCCCCGACCCGTAGTCAGTTTGCCCATGGCGTCTAAGTTTAACGAAGCCATAGCCATGGATTTAAAAGCTTGGGGAAGGCATTATTTCTTAGTCCTTGTTGATTTGGCGACCAGGTATTGTAATGCGATAGTAATCGCAGATAAGTGTGCGCCCACCATTATCAAAGGAATATTTCGGAGTTGGATTGTTGTGTTTGGCACACCTAGAAAAATTCTTACAGACAATGGCTGTGAATTCAATAATGCGGAAATGCGAGCATTGGGAGAGGCCTTCAATATCAAGATCATGACAACGTCTGCAGAGAGTCCTTGGAGCAACGGAGTCTGTGAGCGTCAAAATGCAGTCATTGGTGACATTGTTAGGAAGGTAATGGCTGATAGCCAGTGTGAATTGGATGTGGCCTTGGCATGGGCAGTAATGGCAAGAAATGCTCTTACCAACTACTCAGGCTTTTCTCCTAACCAACTTGTTTTTGGTCAAAACCCTAGTCTGCCTAATGTGTACGCAAATGATCCTCCAGCCTTGGAACCTTCATCACCATCGAAAATTGTGAGAGACAACTTGAATTCTCTTCATTTAGCTAGACAAGAGTTTATGAAGACCGAATCAGATGAACGCTTGGCTAGGGCTCTGCGGCACAACGTACGTTCGAGTGACCTAAACGACATCCAGAATGGAGATGAAGTCTTCTACAAAAGAAATGACAGTCATGAGTGGCACGGTCCTGGAATTGTAATAGGCAGAGATGGGAAACAAATTCTGGTGAGACACGGCGGTGTATACGTGCGAGTGCACGTATGTCGTCTAGCGCGAGCGCCAGAGCAAGATACTACAGTCGAAAGTGATGTCAGCAGTGATGAGAAGAAAAATGTTGTACAGGAGAAGCCTAATGACGATCCTACGCAAGTGTTGAATGACTATCCACCAGATGACGAGTCGGATGATGGTGTGGTCCCAGTCGATGAGCCTCCCACAGTTTCTGTTCTGATTAATCAGCTTCCCAAAGTTTCTGTTGGTCAACGTATAAAGGGAATACATTCAGAAAGTGGAGAGTTGGTGTCTGGAAGGATTATAAGTCGGGCAGGTAAAGCCACTGGAAAGTACAAACACTGCTATAATTTGAAGAGGGACTCTGATGGCAGCATTGATTGGATAGATTTGGAGAATGATCTTAGCGAATGGGAAGTGGTTGATGATGACACAGAATTGCTTGTTCTTTTCACCTCTGAAGCCGTATTATGTGCTAAGGAAAATGAAATTACAAATTGGCAGAATAATGATGTGTATGAGGAAGTAGATGATGTTGGGCAAGGTGCCATAACGGTTCGATGGGTTGTGACAGAAAAACTGAAAAATGGAAAGCCTATTGTTAAGGCCCGCTTAGTCGCCAGAGGATTTGAGGAAGACACAGTGGATCTCCGAAAAGACTCGCCTACTTGTTCAAAGGAAGCAGTGCGTTTGGCACTTTCTTTGGCCTCCACCAACCAGTGGGATTGCCACACTATGGACGTGAAAGCTGCCTACTTGCAAGGTAACGACATTGAGAGAGTTGTTCATTTACGTCCTCCGCCTGAATATGCAAATGGTAAGCTATGGAGACTAAAGAAAACTGTTTACGGCCTTTGTGATGCTGCTAGGCATTGGTATCTGCGCGTAAAAGATCAGTTGTTGAGTCTCGGAGCTAAAGTATCATCACTGGATTCAGCACTGTTCTCTTGGAGCAATGGTGGCAAAGTCGAAGGCATTGTATGCATCTACGTCGACGACTTCCTTTGGGCTGGTACACATGAGTTTGAACAGCAAGTGATAAACCGTTTGAGTCAAATATTCCTCATCGGCAGTTCAGAATCAAAAGCCTTCAAATACGTTGGTCTCAATGTCATCTCCAACATCGATGGCAGCATAACGCTCGACCAATTCCAGTATGCTTCATCCTTGAAACCAGTCACGCTGAGTAAACATCGTGCAGCAGTAAAATCAGGGGAGCTGTCCGAGTCTGAGAAAAAGGAGTACCGAGCATTAATTGGACAACTCAGTTGGATTGCCACCTACACTCGGCCAGATATTGCCTTTGATGTGTGTGAGTTGAGCGTGAATAGCAACCGAGCTACTGTAGCGGATTTGCTTAGACTCAATAAGGTGATCTCAAGGGTAAAGACTGACAACATGAAGCTATACATTCCAAGAATGGGGCCGATCGAGGACTGTCATATAGAGTGCTTTTCGGATGCCTCATTTGCCAACCTTGTAGGCAATGGATCTCAGGGAAGTTTTGTGATCTTCCTACGAGATGCTAGTGAGGCAAGATGTCCTATATTCTGGCAGACAAGGAAGATCAGGAGGGTCGTCAAATCTACCTTATCTGCTGAGGCGTTGGCGCTGCTTGAATGTGCTGAAACTGCTGTATATCTCTCCAACATATTGCGTGAGGTTTCTGGATGTGGAAAGATCAAAATAAAGTGTTTCGTCGACAACAAGAGTCTGGTGGACGCCCTTTACTCCTGTAAGAGCGTAGAAGACAGGAGATTGCGCATTGATATTGCTGTGTTGCGGGACATGTTGGAGCGGGGGGAGATTGATGAGGTATCCTGGGTGGATACATCACAACAACTGGCTGATTGTCTCACCAAGAAAGGTGCTTCGACCGAGCGACTGCGTGCAGCAGTCAGCCGAGACTAGAAAGTTTAGAATACTTTAAGAGACATCACATATCTGTATGTGGTCATAGACTGGGTCTTGATAGTAATTAAACAAAATTCTATGTATTGGATACATAGTGTGCATCAGACGCAAATAGACCATCCAGCTTCGTCCTTTGAATCTTATGTCAAATTTAGAAGAGAGGACGAGAGTGTTAGTGGGTGTGCGCACGCACACATCTAAGTCACGAGTGATGACGTCATCGGAGGGTTCCTGTGTGTGTGGGGTGAAAATTTGGTAAGCCGGAAAATTTGGTAATTCGAACCAGGGTAGAGCCCCATATAATTCGGCTTATCAAGGGTTTACTGTATTCCCTTTATACGTTGACCAACAGAAATTTTGGGAAGCTGATTAGTTGGAACAGAAACTGTGGGAGGCTCATCAATTGGGACCACACCATCTTCCGACTCGTCATCTGGTGGATAGTCATTCAACCCTTGTGTAGGATCGTCATTAGGCTTCTCCTGGACAACATTGTTCTTCTCATCACTGCTGACACCACTTTCAACTGTAGTACAGTAAAACCTCGATATAACGGACTTCAGTAGACCGGAATTCGCTTTTGTCGGACTCGAGGAGCTACCGGACTAAAACCTTATATATTGGAAAAAGTCCGATATAGCCAGAAAGCAGTCCGGACTGCCTGACAACTTCAGCTATGTTCACCACAATAAGACAAGTAAAAGACATGTTTTTCAGTGAACAGTACAGTATTATTATACCATTTGATTAATGAAGTGAAGGTATAACACAGTACAATACTGCAGTGATGGTGAAAACTACCGATGCAATCTGGACTAATGTCTGATATATTGAAAAATGTCCGGGTTATCAGGGGTAAGTCCGGATGTCGCTTTTATTGGAAAATCGCATATTTCGGACTGGCCTGAGCCCCAATTAGTTCGTTATAGTAAGGTCTTACTGTATCTTGGTCTGGCGCTTGCGCTAGACGACATATGTGCACTCGCACGTATACACCGCCGTGTCTCACCAGAATTTGTTTCCCACCTCTGCCTATTACAATTCTGGGACCGTGCCACTCATGACTGTCATTTCTTTTGTAGAAGGCTTCATCTCTGTTTTGGATGTCGTTTAGGTCACTCGAACGTACTTTGTGCTGCAGAGCCCTAGCCAAGCGTTCATCTGATTCGGTCTTTATAAACTCTTGTCTAGCTAAATGAAGAGCGTTCAAGTTGTCTCTCACAATTTTCGATGGTGATGAAGGTTCCAAGGCTGGCGGATCATTTGTGTACACATTAGGCAGACCAGGGTTTTGACCAAAAACAAGTTGGTTAGGAGAAAAGCCTGAGTAGTTGGTGAGAGCATTTCTTGCCGATACTGCCCATGCCAAGGCCACATCCAATTCACACTGGCTATCGGTCATTATCTTCCTAACAGTGTCACCAATGACTGCATTTTGACGCTCACAGACTCCGTTGCTCCAAGGACTCTCTGCAGACGTTGTCATGATCTTGATATTGAAGGCCTCTCCCAGTGCTCGCATTTCCGCATTGTTGAATTCACAGCCATTGTCTGTAAGAATTTTTCTAGGTGTGCCAAACACAACAATCCAGCTCCGAAATATTCCTTTGATAATGGTGGGCGCACACTTATCCGCGATTACTATCGCATTACAATACCTGGTCGCCAAATCAACAAGGACTAAGAAATAATGCCTTCCCCAAGCTTTCAAATCCATGGCTATGGCTTCGTTAAACTTAGACGCCATGGGCAAACTGACTACGGGTCGGGGCTTGGCTTTCTTAAATCTGCAACAGACTGTACAAGCATCAGATACAGCCTTGATAGCCCGTTCCAGTTTTGAACTTTAAATTCCTGCATCTGTGATCAGTTTAATTAGTTTTGCCGATGTTGGGTGTCCAAATTGCCTGTGGAGCTTCAAAGCGGTTTTTTCTACATCACCCCCACGAGATGCCAACATGATTGTTTCACAAAATTTATGATCTAGTTATAAGGAAATTGGAAGTAAGTAATGGCCTGAAGATAAGGACTTTAAATCATTGATAGTTCTGAAGATGAGGACTTTAAATCATTGATAGTTCCACAAATTTTGACCTGGTCAGTTCCAAGGTTAATCAACATTTTTGCTTTTTTCATGGAACGTCTACTCATCAGCAAGGGAATATTGTAGTCCACAACATCAGTCATGATGGTAGCACGCATGTTTCCAATGTAGCAGGGCAGAGTAACACGTTTGAGGGAAGAAACTGTGACACCATCAGCAAAGGTAAACGTTGAGGATGACGCTTCTTCTCTTACAGCATCACGTTCGTAATCAGTGAGCTCACTTAGATAGCAATTGATCCATTCAACTCCACATACAGTTGTAGAACATCCTGTGTCTAGAAGAGCACATCCCTTAGATTCTTCTACTAAAGTCTGTGACTTACCTCTACTAGCGGCATCATCCTCATAGCCCATAAATAACGACAGATGCACTGTTTCAGAATTCTCTTCTCGACTGCCGTCGTTTTCGTATGCATCCGGACAGTCACGTGCCCAATGAAATCTAGAATCACATACGAAACACCTCGATACCTTTCCGTCAGACCCAAGTGGGTTCTGCCTCCAGCTGGTGGATGAGCGTTGGGGAATTCTAGCAGATACGGTTGAACATCGGCCACTATCCCAACGTCGATCACGTATTGCACCACCCCGCAACATTCTCCGTCCTCGTCGAGTGCCTCTAGCATAAAGCGTTTCGTCACTCCAAAATACTGGTTCGTCTTTCACCTCCCGGGCGGACACCGATGTCTCGTTCTACCTGCCAATTTCACCAGCAAAAATACGATTCAGGGCAGATTTCATATTTTCGTATATCACCTCAGATATCGCGGACATCACTAGTTGTCGCTCACTGTCTGAAAGTTTGCATGCAGCTAAGACCATAAAAGCCATCACAGAATTTGGCAGTTCCATGTCCTGCTTTGTAAATTTGAAATAAACATGCTCAAATTCTGTCACGAACTCCCGAATGTTCATATCACTGGCTCTTCTGAAGTGGTACAGCTCATAAAAAGATGCAAACTGTCGACGTCCTTTGTCCACGAGAAATAAACCGTCTAATTTTTCCAGCAGGGTCTGAACACCATCCTTCTGCTTCAGAACATCCACATCAATCTCCGAAGACGCCACCCTCGCTCTTCCAGACAATGCCAGGTGAATAGCTAAGGCTTGTTTTTCTTTTGCTAGGTCTGTTAGTTCGCACCAAATGCCATTGTCTTTTTTCCAGCTCTCATATGCAGAATCATTTTCAAGTTTTGGAGGCCACTTGGTCGAACACGACGCCATTCTTCGAACTACGCTCTGCTACCAGTGTAGGAAACTAGGCAAACCACACTCACCAGCCTCACAACGTGAACTGCCAAGGTTCCTGGTTGCATACCACAGGAACCTTCTGATGACGTCATCACTCGTGACTTAGCAGGTGTGTGCGTGCACACACACACTAACACTATTGGCGAACCTTGCGCCGCGATATTAATGCACACTGTGACTCTTGCTTCTCGCGCCACCGCCACAAATGATCAGCCGGGTTACCTGCACCGCTCTTACAATACCCAATCCCATCTCGACCGTGGGAAACAGTCTCCATTGACCTTTTAAAACTTCCTTGTACGGAGTCAGGTTCTGAGTATTTGTTTGTAGCAGTTGATCACTTCTCACATTACTGTGTCCTGGTGCCCCTCTCAGTGAGACCACAAAGAGTGTTGCACATGCCTTTGTAGATCACGTAATTTGCCCATTCAGTACCCCACATACCATCCTTACTGACAGTGGTACTGAGTTCGAGAATAGTCTCTTGGATAAGATCTGTCACTGCTTTAAAATTAATAAATGCAATGTTGTGCCTAACCATCTGGCTTCCAATGGCCTTGTAAAGTGCCACAATTGAAAATGTTAGAGTGCCGCAGACATCTAGGCTCCCATAGTCTTTCCTGGGATGAATGGATACCCCAAGTGTCAACTTCAGTCAATAGTTCCATAAATGCATCAGTTGGTGAGTCTCCCTTCTTTGTCCTCTTTGGATTTGATAAAGACCTACCATACCCTCTGTTATCCTCAAAGCCAGACCTCGTCTATAACATGGATGATTATGTAAAAGTAAAATTGTCAAACTTCCAGACAATCCATCAGTATGTAAAATCAAATCTGGCTTCATCTCAGGAGAACATGATGCAGCGCCAATGTAAATCTGCCTTCCCTATCAGTATCAATGTCAGCAATCTAATCTTTGCTCATTCCCATACGCACACCTCTTAAATTGGATGACAAATTTACAGGTCCCCACCGCATGCTCACTCAACAGGGTAATAAATTTCACATACAAGACCTATCCACTAAAGATACCAAATGGGTACATGCAGATGATCTGGTGTTGGAAGAGTCACTTGCACAACCTACCACTACCCCTCCTACTCCACAGACCCCTCAATCTACCCCATCTCCACCTACCCCTCAGTCTCCTACTTCTTCAGCTACGTCTCCTCATTCATCGACCAATCAATATCGACCCAAGCTGCGTTCCCCCCGTCAACATCTCCAGGACCTCTCCCATTAATTCTACCCTTATTTTCTAGGTACAGTGTTAGCGGTCTACCTGCTGGCAGTGCTGACCCTCCTAGGGTCCGGGCTGGGTGAGGACGATGGTGTAGTACGTCCCGGGGCTTTGGTCGGCTCGGGAGGCATGGTAATGCTGGTCGAGGATGTAGTCTCCCTGCTCTATGATCTTGTGCCCCTGGGGCCGTACTTATGAAACACTAAGACTGAGTATAAGGCGAAAATCTGTCCTAAATTCACAGGAGCGAATCATAAGTTCTTATGTTCGACCTAAACTGAGTCATAGCTAAAGACACCTCCCGTGTTGGTATAGCGCTTCAGACGCGGCTTATGACTCGATCATAACAGTAAATATGGCCGCCGCACCACAACAACAACAAAAAATTCGCCGCTGCCAACCAAGACGTTTTCGTGAACGGGAAGATGTGCTTAATGAGTTAAGTGATGCGGCTGGTAAAGAGATATCGTCTGGACCGTGCAGGCATAATTTTTGTGACCGATTTGGTGCGGGAGACCCTAAGAAGACCCACGGCAAGAAGCAAGCCTCTAACACCAGAAATGAAAGTTATTTTAACGTTGCGTTACCTTGCGACTGGAAAAATGCAGCTATGTAGTGGTGACGATTTGGGGCCTTCACAACAAACTGTAAGCAGGATCATCACCGAAAAACTTGAAGCACTTTCAGACAATGATTCACAGTAAAACCTCGATGTAACGGACTTCAATAGACCGGAATTTGCGTTTTTCGGACTCGAGGAGCTATCGGACTAAACTCCTATATATCAGTAAAAGTCCGATAAAGCCAGAAAGCAGTCCGGACTGCCTGACCACTTCAGCTATGTTCACCACAATAAGACAAGTAAAAGACATGTTTTTCAGTGCACAGTACAGTACTATTATACCATTTGATTAATGTAGTGAAGGTATAACACAGTACAATACTGCAATGGTGGTGAAAACCACTGATGCAGTCCGGACTAATGTCTGATACTGTATATCGGAAATAGTCCAGATTAGCACGGGTAAGTCCGGATGTCGCTTTTATTGGAATTTCGCATTTTTCGGACTGGCTTGGGCCCCAATTAGTCCGTTATAGTGAGGTCTTACTGTACTGAGACAGTTTATCAAATTCCCCTTCACTGAACAAGCAACAAACGGGAACAAAGTAAATTTTTTGTCAATTGCCATGTTGGAACTAGACAAACCACACTCACCCGGCCGCCTTTACCACGTGAACTGCCAGGGCTCCCGGTTGCATACCACAGGAACCTTCCGATGGCGTCATCACTCGTGACTTAGCAGGTGTGTGCATGCGCACACACACTAACACTCTCGTCCTCTCTTCTTAATTTGACAGAAGATTCCAAGGACGAAGCTGGATGGTCTATTTGCGTCTAATACACACTATGTATCCAATACATACACTTTTGTTTAATTACTATCAAGACCCAGTCTGTGCCACATACAGATATGTGATGTCTCTTAAAGTATTATAAACTTTCTAGTCTCGGCTGACTGCTGCACGCAGCCGCTCGGTCGAGGCACCTTTCTTGGTGAGACAATCAGCCTGTTGTTGTGATGTATCCACCCAGGATACCTCATCAATCTCCCCCCGCTCCAACATGTCCCGCAACACAGCAATATCAATGTGCAGTCTCCTGTCTTCTACGCTCTTACAGGAGTAAAGGGCGTCCACCAGATTCTTGTTGTCGACAAAACACTTTATTTTGATCTTTCCACATCCAGAAACCTCACGCAATATGTTGGAGAGATATACAGCAGTCTCAGCACATTCAAGCAGCGCCAACGTCTCAGCAGATAAGGTAGATTTGACGACCCTCCTGATCTTCCTTGTCTGCCAGAATATAGGACATCTTGCCTCACTAGCATCTCGTAGGAAGATCACAAAACTTCCCTGAGATCCATTGCCTACAAGGTTGGCAAATGAGGCATCCGAAAAGCACTCTATATGACAGTCCTCGATCGGCCCCATTCTTGGAATGTATAGCTTCATGTTGTCAGTCTTCACCCTTGAGATGACCTTATTGAGTCTAAGCAAATCCGCTGCGGTAGCTCGGTTGCTATTCATGCTCAACTCACACACATCAAAGGCAATATCTGGCCGAGTGTATGTGGCAATCCAATTGAGTTGCCCAATTAATGCTCGGTACTCCATTTTCTCAGACTCGGACAGCTCCCCTGATTTTACTGCTGCATGATGTTTGCTCAGCGTGACTTGTTTCAAGGATGAAGCATACTGGAATTGGTTGAGCGTTATGCTGCCATCGATGTTGGAGATGACATTGAGACCAATGTATTTGAAGGCTTTTGATTCTGAACTGCCGATGAGGAATATTTGACTCAACCGATTTATCACTTGCTGTTCAAACTCATGTGTACCAGCCCAAAGGAATTCATCGACATAGATGCATACAATGCCTTTGACTTTGCCACAATTGCTCCAAGAGAACAGCGCTGAATCCAGTGATGATACTTTAGCTCCGAGACTCAACAACTGATCTTTTACGTGCAGATACCAATGCCTAGCAGCATCACAAAGGCCGTAAACGGTTTTCTTTAGTCTCCATAACTTACCATTTGCATATTCAGGCAGAGGACGTAAATGAACAACTCTCTCAGTGTCGTTACCTTGCAGGTAGGCAGCTTTCACGTCCATAGTGTGGCAATCCCACTGGTTGGTGGAGGCCAAAGAAAGTGCCAAATGCACTACTTCCTTTGAACAAGTAGGCGAGTCTTTTCGGAGATCCACTGTGTCTTCCTCAAATCCTCTGGCGACTAAGCGGGCCTTAACAATAGGCTTTCCATTTTTCAGTTTTTCTGTCACAACCCATCGAACCATTTGGCACCTTGCCCAACATCATCTACTTCCTCATACACATTATTATTCTGCCAATTTGTAACATTTTCCTTAGCACATAATACGGCCCCAGAGTTGAAAAGAACAAGCATTTCTGTGTCATCATCAACCACTTCCCATTCGCTAAGATCCTTCTCCAAATCTATCCAATCAGTGCTGCCATCAGAGTCCCTCTTCAAATTATAGCAGTGTTTGTACTTTGTGGCTTTACCTGCCTGACTTATAATCCTTCCAGACACCAACTCTCCACTTTCTGAATGTATTCCCTTTATACGTTGACCAACAGAAACTTTGGGAAGCTGATTAATCAGAACAGAAACTGTGGGAGGCTCATTGACTGGGACCACACCATCTTCCGACTCATCATCTGGTGGATAGTCATTCAACACTTGCGTAGGATCGTCATTAGGCTTCTCCTGGACAACATTTTTCTTCTCATCACTGCTGACATCACTTTCAACTGTAGTATCTTGCTCTGGCACTCGCGTTAGACGACATACATGCACTCGCACGTATACACTGCCGTGTCTCACCAGAATTTGTTTCCCATCTCTGCCTATTACAGTTCCGGGACCGTGCCACTCATGACTGTCATTTCTTTTGTAGAAGACTTCATCACCATTCCGGATGTCGTTTAGGTCACTCGAACGTACGTTGTGCCACAGAGCCTTAGCCAAGCGTTCATCTGATTCAGTCTTTATAAACTCTTGTCTAGCTAAATGAAGAGCGTTCAAGTTGTCTCTCACAATTTTCAATGGTAATGAAGGTTCCAAGGCTGGAGGATCATTTGCATACACATTAGGCAGACCAGGGTTTTGACCAAAAACAAGTTGGTTAGGAGAAAAGCCTGAGTAGTTGGTGAGAGCATTTCTTGCCGATACTGCCCATGCCAAGGCCACATCCAATTCACACTGGCTATCAGCCATTATCTTCCTAACAGTGTCACCAATGACTGCATTTTGACACTCACAGACTCCGTTGCTCCAAGGACTCTCTGCAGATGTTGTCATGATCTTGATATTGAAGGCCTCTCCCAATGCTCGCATTTCCGCATTATTGAATTCACAGCCATTGTCTGTAAGAATTTTTCTAGGTGTGCCAAACACAACAATCCAGCTCCGAAATATTCCTTTGATAATGGTGGGCGCACACCTATCTGCGATTACTATCGCATTACAATACCTGGTCGCCAAATCAACAAGGACTAAGAAATAGTGCCTTCCCCAAGCTTTTAAATCCATGGCTATGGCTTCGTTAAACTTAGACGCCATGGGCAAACTGACTACGGGTCGGGGCTTGGCTTTCTTAAATCTGCAACAGACTGTACAAGCATCAGATACAGCCTTGACAGCCTGTTCCAGTTTTGAACTTTTAATTCCCGCATCTGTGATCAGTTTAATTAGTTTTGCCGATGTTGGGTGTCCAAATTGCTTGTGAAGCTTCAAAGCGGTTTTTTTCTACATCACCCCCACGAGTTGCCAACATGATTGTTTTACAAAATTCATGATCTAGTCATAAGGAAATTGGATGTAAGTAATGGCCTGAAGATGAGAACTTTAAATCAATGATAGTTCCACAAATTTTGACCTGGTCAGTTCCAAGGTTAATCAACATTTTTGCTTTTTTTATGGAACGTCTAATCAACAGCAAGGGAATATTGCAGTCCACAACATCAGTCACGATGGTAGCACGCATGTTTCCAATGTAGCAGGGCAGAGTAACACGTTTGAGGGAAGAAACTGTGACACCATCAGCAAAAGTAAACATTGAGGATGACGCTTCTTCTTTTACAGCATCACATTCATAATCAGTGAGCTCACTTAGATAGCAATTGATCCATTCAACTCCACATACAGTTGTAGAACACCCTGTGTCTAGAAGAGCACATCCCTTAGATTCTTCTGCTAGAGTCTGTGACTTACCTCTACTAGCGGCATCATCCGCATAGCCCATAAACAAGGACAGATGCACTGTTTCAGAATTCTCTTCTCGGCTGCCGTCATTTTCATATGCATCCGGACAGTCATGTGCCCAATGAAAGCTAGAATCACATACGAAACACCTCGATACCTTTCCGTCAGGCCCAAGTGGGTTCTGCCTCTTGCCGGTGGATGAGCGTTGGGGAATTCTAGCAGATACAGTTGAACATCGGCCACTATCCCGATGTCGATCATGTATTGCACCACCCCGCAACATTCTCTGTCCTCGTCGAGTACCTCTAGCATAAAGCGTTTCGTCACCCTCAACTTCGTCACTCCAAAATACTGGTTCGTCTTTCACCTCCCGGGCGGACACCGATGCCTCGTTCTGCCTGCCAATTTCACCAGCAAAAATACGATTCAGGGCAGATTTCATATTTTCGTATGTCACCTCAGTTATCGCGGACATCACTAGTTGTCGCTCACTGTCTGAAAGTTTGCATGCAGCTAAGACCATAAAAGCCATCACAGAATTTGGCATGACAGTTCCATGTCCTGCTTGGTAAATTTGAAGTAAACATGCTCAAATTCTGTCACGAACTCCCGAATGTTCATATCACTGGCTTCTTCTTTAAAACATCTGTCCACGAGAAATAAACCGTCTAATTTTTTCAGCAGGGTCTGAACACCATCCTTCTTCTTTAAAACATCTGTTTCAATCTGCGAAGACACCACCATCGCTCTCCCAGACAATGACAGGTGAATAGCTAAAGCTTGTTTTTCTGCTGCTAGGTCCGTTAGTTTGCACCAGATGCCAATGTCTTTTTTCCAGCTCTCATATGAAGAATCATTTTCCAGTTTTGGAGGCCACTTGGTCGAACACGACGCCATTCTCGAACCACGCTCTGCTACCAATGTTGGAACTAGACAAACCACACTCACCCGGCCGCCTTTACCACGTGAACTGCCAAGGCTTCCGGTTGCATACCACCGGGACCTTCCGATAACGTCATCACTCGTGACTTAGCAGATGTGTGCGTGCGCGCACACACTAACAGCCGGATTCCCAGGTGTGATTGGTGTTATAGATGGAACACTATCTATCTATCTATCTATCTATTGCCAAACACCTCAATCCTGCACGGGGTGGCCACAAACAGATCGCCTTCTTGTCACTCTGTCCCCTGCCATTTCACTACCACGCTCCCAACTCACACCCCCCTCTCTCATATACCTCTCCACTCCATCCCTCCATCTCATCCTCGGCCTCCCCCTCCCTCTCGCCCCCTCCACCTCACTCACATACACTCTCCTCGTCAGTCTTTCACTCTCCATCCTCTCCACATGCCCAAACCACCTTAATGTGTTTCTCCTAACGCTTCCCAACACGTCCTCAACCACACCACAATGCTCCTTCACTTCCTCATTTGTTAGTTTGTCTCTCCATGTGACTCCACATGCTCCTCTCAAATAACTTATTTCCACTGCTTTCACTCTTGACTTCTGTCCTTCCAACAGGGTCCAAGCTTCACTTCCATATGTCAGAGTTGGTATCACGATACTGTCATGTAACAACTTTTTTACTTCCATGCTCACCTCCCTGTTTCTTATCACTGCTTTCAACGAACCAGCAACCTTCCTTCCCTGCTGCACCCTTTCGAGCATTTCACCTTCCAGACTTCCATCCTTACTCATCACACTGCCCAAGTACTTAAATTCACTCACATTCTCCATTTCCTTCCCATCCAATCTCACTATACACTCACTGGCTTCACTTCTCTCAAAGACCATCACTTTACTCTTCCCCACATTCACCTTTAGATTCCGTTTCTTACTCTCCCAAACTCATCTACCAAGCCTTGCAGCTCCCCTTCAACTTCGCTCAACAACACAGTATCATCTGCAAACAACAGTACAGGGAGTTTCCAAACACTGCCCTCTCTCACTAGGGCCGCTCCAACATCCATTGTCCGACCTTGTATCTCTTTTATAACCACATCCATGTACAGATTGAACAACCATGGAGACATGACACATCCTTGTTTCAATCCAACCTTCAAATGGAAAGATTCACTCAGTTTGCCATCCACATGCACTGCAGCCTTAGCACCCTCATACATACTCATCACTGCCTTCAACAACTTCCCATCCACTCCATATTTTCTTAATACCTTCCACAAACCTTCTCTATCCACCCTGTCATATGCTTTCTCCAGATGCATGAAGGCTGCATACAACTTCTTGCCCTTCTCTAGAAACTTTTCCACTAAGGATCTAAGAATGAATATCTGGTCTACACAACCTCTTCCCTTCCTAAAACCTCCTTGTTCTTCTCCAACTAATTCCTCAGTAATTTCCCTAACTCTGTCACTAAGTATCCTACCATATACATTTCCTATTACACTGAGAAGGCAAATGCCCCTATGATTACGACACACTGCTTTTTCCCCTTTTCCTTTGTACAGAGGAATAATTATAGCTGACTTCCAATCCTCCGGGACTCTACCCTCCTCCCAAGCCAATCTGCACACCTTCCACATCCATTCTATTACTGTCTCTCCCCCATGCTTCAGCATTTCACCACACACTCCATCAATTCCTGGGGCTTTCCCTATTTTAACTTTCTTCATTGCTTCCACCACTTCCATCCTGGTGATTTCTTCCTCTCTTCTCACAACCCTCCTTCTCCCTGCCATTCCCCAGCCACTTATACTTGCATTACTTTCATTCTCTATGTTCAACAGTTCTTTAAAGCGTTCTCTCCGTCTGTTTACTTTTTCTCCCTTCTCCATTAGTAATCTACCATTTTTATCTTTCACACCCCCACTGACTTCATTGGCATCCTGTCTAGCTCTCTTTACCTCCTTCCAGAACATATTCTTACATTCCCTCCACTTTGCACTCAGATTCCTTCCAAATTCCTCATCCACTCTCTTCTTACTCTCTCTTACTAATCTTTTCACCTCTCTCCTCCTCACTACATATAACTCTCTCGTCCGTCTCCCAGCTTCTTCGTCGCCCCTGTTCCTCGTCCACTCATTATATGCTTTCTTCTTTTGTGCCACAGCCTCTCTCACCTCTTCAGTCCACCATGCTGTTCCCTGCACCCCCTTTCGTCTTCTCTTCACCCCACACACCACCTCACATGCTGCACAGATTTCTTCTGTGAATACCTTGGACACACCTTCCGCATCCTCTATCTTCTCCAATCTATGTTTACCCAATCGCTCCTCCATTTCCCTTCTATATTCAGCCTTTATTCCATCCTCTTGTAACTTTTCTACCCTCCTTGTAACAAATACTTCCTCCTGTCCTTCCCTTCTTCTCTTCTTCCATCTTGTTTGGATTCTGATTCTGGCCACCACTAAGTGGTGGTCAGAAAGTCCACTCCCCCAACCTCTATATACTCTTGCATCCATTACATATCTTCTCGTCCTTTCATCCACACACACATAGTCAATCATTGCGTTTTGTTCATTCATTCCACCGTCTTCTCTTCTCACCACTCGCCATGTATACCTATGGATCATTTTGTGCCTGAAGAGGGTATTAGCTACCACCAACCCCCTCCCAGCACAAATGTCCACTAAAGCACTGCCATTCTCATCCATCTCTGCAGGCACACCCCACTCACCAACCACTCCATCCACCTTCTCATTCCCTACTTTTCCATTCATATCTCCAGTCAGAAACATTCTCTCATTCCTTTCAAACTTTTCCAAGCAGGCTTCCACATTTGTCCAAAACTCGTCTCTCACTCTGCTTACACGATCTTGCGTTGGCGCATACACGCACACAATTGCCCACATTTGTAGTCCAACTTTCACTCTTACCCACACAATCCTAGACCCAACTGATCCATACTCTCTTACATTCTCCTTCCACCTGTTTCTCACAACAATACACACTCCCTCCTTCGCCCTCTCATTCTCACCCACTCCCGCTCATATACCCCATCCATATTCCCATTCTCTCACACTCTCACCTTGCCATTTAGTTTCAGTTATTCCACATATATCCACTTTTGCACTCTCAAGCACCTGTACAATCTCTCTCTCTTTCACCTCATCATTCATACCCCTTACATTCCAGGTCACAATCTTTACCTCTTCCTTTGTCCGTTCCTTTTTCGTCAACTTTTGGTCAGTCCTGGTCCGAGGCTTCCTGTTCGTATTTTTAGTTAGTTGTTTTTACGGGGTGGGGCACTAACCCACCACCACACATATTAGGAATGTTGCACCAAATGAGTTTGAAGCTGAATATGTAAACAGAAAAAGATACCACAGCATCAATGTGCAGATAGTGTTTGATGCTGTGTATAAAGTTATTGTTGCAAGGTGGCCGGGATCAGTGCATGATGCCCGCATCTTGCATGAGAGTACACTCAAACACAATCTTTGAAATGAGTATGGTTCCACTTGGATGCCACTTTCTAGGGATACACTCAGTGTGTGCATTACATAATTTAATATTCCTCACCTGTTCCAGTCATTGCTTCATTATACCAGCTAATTCTTGTTCGGGCATCGGACTGGTTGGTTTGCCATCTTTTCTGGCACTCTTTAACACCTCTCTGACATGAAGGGAAGCAGTCATTGAGGTGGTCAGCAATGTTTTTCAAGCCTTTTGTTTGGCTTTGAATGAGCACCGTGCAGCTGAGAAGTCTCCCTTTATCACTTGCATATGCTCTAGATCTAACTGTGCCAGCTGGTATGTGGCATCGGGAGACCAGTTTTGTTTTCTTGATCTTTTTCTGAGTTCTCCATTCTGCGATGGCCGTTGTGTTCTTTGTTTGCAGGCTGGTGTGGTGAGGCAACATGTCTTCGTCCACAATACAAAGTGGTAAATAAATAATTCCTCAACCTTGTCATTAATTTGTTAACTTTTCCCTGAAAATATGTAAGAAAATATCGTAGTAATTTCAGATTTTTTGTTGCATCTTTTCTATGCTGTTTTCTATTATTATTCTTCAATTTTCAAAAGTTCCATGTGCTACACAGCGCAAATCGCTATCTCAGTAGCTTATGAATTCGACCTAACAAAGTCTTGACTTAGTTATGATTAAGTGCTCCTTAAGTCTCACATTTATAACTTTCTCCTAACTATGGTGTAGTTTTCATAAGTACAGGCCCTGGCCTACAAAGCCATCACCCTTCCTGCCTTCGCACACCAGTTGGACAAAATCAAGACCCATCTCTCAGCCATCATGGGGAAACAACCCAAATCAGGATTTGTACCATCTTTTCCTGCCACTCTCTTGGCAGTTGCAATACATAAATGACAACTTCACTGAGCTCAATGACACATTTTCCATTCAGGCACCCTTAAGTCGTTCTTGTATGAAACGGTCTCTTTAACTTCGGAGGTGAAATACTTACTGGCTTATTTGGCGTCGCTACAGTTCGTGACCTTTCTGGCTTCAAATCTAATCTAGCTCATTTAGCTTCAGCCCTAGATTCTCAATGCCGTGTCATCAAGGTCCAACACACTGTGTCACAGAGGATTACAGCCCACCTAAATGAAGTAACTTACACTCTGAACAACTTCAAAATTTTAAAACAACACCTCTCAAATCTCAACATTATCTCTCAGTTCTTGTACCTCAAACTAAGCATGGATAATCTCCAGCTAGCCATTGACTCTCTACTCTTCCTCAAGTCGCTACCTTGGTTCATATCCTAGTCGATGTTGTTGATGGACGTGTTATTGCAGACTTAGTACCTATCTCTGCTCTCCGTTCTGTACTAGAATGGGCTTACTCTACATTCAGTTTGTCCCCAGTACTTTCCTACTCCTCTCTAGAATACTACTATCCAGTACTCGAGGCCACTCTCCTCACCGAATATGTCGTCGTCCCTATTCCTCTACTTTCTGCCATGACCTTCAACCTCTTCCACATGATTCCCATTCCCTTCTGGTACAACAACTCCTTATTGCAAGTCTCTGTTCCTTCAGAATATTTCCTTCTCTCCCATGATCATCTCTCCATTGCCTTCCTTACTTACACAGACCTCCAGAAATGTTCCTCCCTTACCCCTACCTCTCGTCTTTGTGCTGCCCACCTTCTAGCTATCTTCCCTAGCAGCGCTACACCCCATGAGTCTACCTTAGTTCGCAATCATTCCATACACTCGGCCTGTTCCTTTGTCCCGGCTCCAGAACTCCCAGTCCACCATGCTCACCTCAGCCACATCCAATACTTCTTCTTTACTGTCCCCATCTCTGTCACCATCATGTGTCCTGGTTCTTCTGTCCGTTCCGTCCCTGCTAGTGGTCTCTACAAAGCACCAGACTATTGTACCGTCAAATCAGAGTCAGTCATCACTTACGCCACCCGTTACCACCAAGCAGTCCATAAACATGCTTATGACATCTTCCAGCCAATCGACATGACTTCTGCTCTACCATATGCTAACATTACCATCACCTCCCCCAACTTGCATTTGCTAACATTCCTAAACGACAGTGACTTCATTATGGATCAATTTTCTCTAGCCTTCCATTCATGGGTACATCCAACAGTTGTGTTTCCCCCAGTGGCTATCTCTTTTGTAGGATTCATACTCATGGTTTGTACAGCGCACTGTTGTGTCAGGAAGATGGAAGGCAGACTGCAAGAAATCAGAATCGCAACAGGAATAGTACGGCCTCCACAGGACGTTCAAGCTACCCGTACTTAGTGCCCTCACATTTAGTGACTACCAGCGCCAACTGATTTAGATACAAACTGTGGACTGAAAGAGTACCAACAGCAAATGAACGCATTAGACCGATACAGTACAGTACGAACTACAAAGACTAACTGTAAAACAAAAGAGATTTTTTAAAAAGTAGAAATCTGTGAAAACTATTTAGAAAAGAATTAAAAGTGAATACCTAACAATGACTGTTTTTCATAAGAGACTTAATGGAAACACATCCGTACTTAATACATCACCCAGGAGACAAACTGCATTTATTTATCTAATAGCCTTTATCCTGACAATCTTTGTGTATCTTGTATAGGCATGTATATATCTATATGAACTGACATCTTAATTATATATCCATCTATATTTACCTTGTATGTACCTATATCCATCTATATTTACCTTGTATGTACCTATATCCATCTATATTTACCTTGTATGTACCTAGATGACTTCCCATAGACATAGCCATGTCCTCCCTCCAACCCCTATATCATAATTATTCCTTGTATAAATGTCCCACCTACCAAAGTAATATAGAGAATCCCTCATATAACTTGTCTCTAGTGTCAGGAGACACCATCTGAGTTCCCCGGGGGAGTATTTTACCCCCCACTGTATATCATACCCCCCCCCTGTGTATCCATACCCCCCCCACTGTATATCCATACCCCCCCCACTGTATAGCCCCACTGCTATATCTTAAAAACGCTGGATCAAACTTGACTCTCACGCTCGCTAGACCAGATATGTTCAGTCTGGGACGAGCTGCTACGCGGGGCACACTGTAATTCTAGAGGCAGTAATAAAGTCCGTAAATAGCTACTCCAGGACTTTACTTCAACTACCTAAGTGATTTGTGATGTACAACTATATGGCTTTCGTCTAATTCAGACTGAGCTTGTGGTAGGGTTCAAGATCATGGGGTGATAAATACATTCAATTTTAAGAACAATCAGTGAAATGTTTAGGTCACAGGTAAAGGTCAAATGTCAAGAGTCACAGGGCAGGGTCAACTCAAATGGTTTTAATCTGATTTGGACTAAAGTTGGTCACAGGATTAAGGGTCAGGCTAGAATAACATAAATGGATATCAAGTGGAATCAGTTGGAGGTGAGTGTCATAGGGCATATTCAGATTTTTGGCCCTTAGAACAGTTGGTGGGTGCAAGTATCACACTTCTGAGTGCTCCTTCTTGTTTATTCTTGGTTTTGTCATTTCATTTTCATATTGTGTTTTTTTAATTTCCCCCACCTAAGGATGGGATGAATTCAGTGTGATTTTCATAGCAGGGAGTCGTTGCTGTTGCTTAACCCCGTTGTTTCAGGCCGAGCAGACCTGTCAGCCACAGTTAAGCAACTGCTTCTATGATGCTGTCCTGCAGGTACAATACAGTACAAAACACCATCTAGGGGACTGATGCCCTTGCAGGCCCCAGGCCTTTGGTTTCTTCTTCCTTGCATTTATTTAAAAAAAAAAAAAAAATCACACTTGTTGAACCAAGGTCCTTCCTAAAGTGAGGTGCAGGGAAATATTAGGAGGTTTGGCACCCTGGTGGACACGGCAGCAACTGCAGCCAGAGTGCACAGCATTACCACATGTAAGCTCCTTGTCAGCACCTGGTTAAGTAATTTTGTTTTGTCATAATTGTTATTGTCCTGACCTTTTTCCCACCCCAATATGAGGTGGATTTTGTATGTCTATTTATACACACCTTAATCTTGGAGGGAGAGATCACAGACTAATTGTGTCCACATTTCCATGTCCTCATACATCAAGCTGCCCCTCCTCTATCTCAGACCACTCACACTCATACATTTCTCCACCCCATCCTTCCACCCATCTTGGACCCTTCACTCCTTCCACCTTACATGCACTCTTATTGTCAATTTCTCATTCTTCATTTGCTCCATATATATTAACCATCTCAAAGTCCAAAGACTCTCCAGCATGTTTTCACAAACACTATGTTGCTCCTGAGTTTTGTACGGTGTTTTAAGTCATTGTTACTATTCTGGCAGGGACAGCGTAACACAGGATGATCTGGTGCCAGCCATGTCCATTCTGGTAACAGTGCTCTTCATTCTAGCTGGTGGCTACGTCCTCTCCTATCTTGTGTGAGTCTCATTGAGTCATGCAGAAAATCCTTGTTGTATTTGCCCTTTAAGTGTTTTTTGTTATTAATTTTGGGAATATGATGATGTATTAGTTAACTTATTATTGCTGCTTCCAGGCATTTTTATTCAGCTTAGGAAAGACCTCACATTCTGAATGGAATGATGAAGTTTGTAAAATTCATTCAGAAAAGTCCCTTATAATCATACTTATAGTATGTCTGAAGGTAGCAAGAATAGAATTTAAAAAATGCATCATTGGGTTATAGGGGTGAAATCCACAGTAATTTACAGAAAAATTACCCATAAAACCTCCATTGGTACCTAGCTACCTGTACTGTAAAGCTAACTTGCCAGTTTCCTTCAATTTACAATACCAGGTGTATGGAAAAAGGTGCATTAGTTTTGAACAAATCCTTTACTTGTAATGAGGATGCAGTACATTCGTGTGTCAGCACAGGGATGCTTTGTCAATCTCTCCTTACCAGATTAGTTTTGTACAGTTAGCCCCTGTATAAAGTGTTCCATTTAATCTTGAGAAGCCAAGAATAATAATCTTGATGTTTCTCCACAGCAGGAGATGTTTTTGTCCAAAAATCATTCCCTTCAGAAAACACTTGTACTCTTGCATATATCTGTCTATCTATTGCTAGATGCCATAATCCTGTAAGGGGTGGCCGTTTGACTTTGAGTTATTTGTTTTACAGGGAGAGGCACTAACCCTCCACCAACCCACTTGCTGACACGTAGGGAGCACATATGGTTTGGTTAATGGTTACCACCCAGCGTTGTAAATGGTTTCTTGGCTTACAGGAAACCATTTGGCTTGTCACTCAATGTAAAGCCACCTGTAAAGGAAAGAAAAGCAATAAGAAATGACAGGAAAGATGGGAGAAGTAGGAAGAGAGAAGGGCAGGCACAAAAAAAGAATGATAAAGGCTAAGGAAGAAGTAGGCAGCACTACATCAAGTGAGTGGATGATGGTTGCCACCATATATATATACTGTATATATATATATATAAAGATATAGTACACGCGTTAAAAAATGCACCTGCCTTGTATGGGCATTTTCTGGTTGCCAAGTCAGCAAAAAGTGCTAAGTCAAGCAAGGTGCAATAAAGTCATATATAACAATTAGGATTGTGTAATAATGTTGCAAAATCACCTAAGTACCACAAACGTCTCAGAATATTTTCAAATAATTCAAATTCAGGTGAAACATGGAATATTACTTCAGTATTTTGTGTTAGGTAATGATTTCACATATTTCAACACTGCAGCTTGTCAACATTAACTTGGTGGAGATTTTTAAACTTGTGCAACGTATTTCTTGTGGCTGAATGTCAAAGTGAGACAGCATTATGGCAGTACAGTACATAGTGTTAATCATTAAACAATTTGATGAGGATGACTGACAAATATTTTCAGAAATATTTTGAAGGTTCAGAATCATATAAGTTGTTCTTTCCTCATGGGGCAACGTAGGATTGGATGATGGATGGATTCATGTTCTTTATGGAAGAGTTTTCAGGAACTGTAATTTGCAGTATATTCTGTGACATCTTAGTGGGATATAACTTGCACAAAATGCAAGTCACCACATCCCAGAGTCACAGACATCAGGAGCAGCTGGCTTATTTGTCACGTTTTGTCTTTTTTGGGGAGGATGGGGGTTAACTGTCTGTGTAATTAAAAATCTGGAAGCATTACTGGAAGGCTCATGAAATTCTGTTTTGTAGCAGTGTCCCAAATAGGTACTATTAGACATTAGAGACTTGACCTACAAGGTTAAGTATATAATGTATTCGCACAGTGATTTCATATATAAGCTGCTCTCATCTATTTGTTTCTTAGTTCATCAGATAAAATAATTGCAAACCAAACCAAATAACACTATGGTCCAGCTGATGGTCTCTGTGGACTGGGAGCCAAACCAAGTGTCAAAATCAGCTACAGTATGTACTTCCAGACAGTTAACTGTTAGAAAAGGAGTCAGAGGATTTTAGTATGCTATGTAACAATATCTGAGTCTCAGCTTGGACTTTGATACTACTTATATCTGAGTTTCCTGTGTAAGAGTGTTGACATTGTGGCTAGTTACTGTACAGTATCAGCTTTCAACCACACTTCACTCCTGTCATTCTACCTCTCAGGGTAGATAGTAACCATCCAGCTGCTACCCTGTTTTAAGTTCATAACAAGTAAGGAACCATTTAGGACGCTAGTGATGTATGTCAGTAAAAACATGTACCGGTATGGGGTGAGATATGTCAAGAATGAAAATATTCACCAGGTGATGTGTGTGAATTTTCCTCACAAAATAGCAACAGGTGAATAGGAAGGGATACATCTTTTGTTACATATCGTAAAGATGGAGAGATTGCAATTTTAGGTCTGCTTTAATTGAACAGAGCACCTTTGTGATTTAGATATCATACAGTAAATCTTGTGTTACCAATTGCAGGAAGCTTGAGGAGGAGCGTGTGAGCAGGTCACAGACAACATTCGTGGATTCCACCGGCAGAGTGACAACTGTACCTCAACTACGTGTGCATGAGCTGCGTGGGGAGACCTACAATGGGATGGTGCGCATGCTTAAACCAGGCTGCCGCACTGTTGTCATGCTATGTGACTCTGAGAGCAAATCCAAGCTTATGCCCAAATTCCATAAAGCTTGCTGGCCTTATAGAAAGTAAGAGTTTGCCTTTTTATATATACAGTATATATATATATATATATATATATATATACACACACATGATTTTGTCCTTTATAATATATTATTCTATTTTCCTCTCTCATCTCTCGCCATATCCCAAAAGGGGATGATGGACTGCAGACAAAGGTAGTTTTAGCCCATAGTTAACCAGGTGTGTGTCCAGATGAACCTGGGGTCACAACAACAACAACAGTATCATTATCAGCAACAATATTCTAATAATGTATTTTGCTTTTGTATTGTGGCTATGTCCAGACAGTATTATTCAAACTAGAGAAATTTTCCTGTAATGAAGAGGGTATTGATTAGGCTATATCTAACCTTTCCTCTTCCAAAAACCATTCCAAGGACATGTAAAATTGTGTGGTGATAAGATCAGAATAAAGAGGGGGGACCTATGACGGTGTAACTTTTACCCACCGCGTGCCAGTGCCATTTTAAAATGGTGTGATGAAAATCTGCAGTCAGTGCCAGTGCCGTTTTAATCCATCCATCCATCCATCATCCAATCCTACGTTGCCCCATGAGAAGCGTAGGAGCCTGGGGCTAGGCAAGTTGATCCTGACGTTAAAGATGAGAGTGACCAGCCTCACTCATCCCTGAGTGGCATTCCGTGAACAATAAACCCCAACCACCGCTTGGATACAAACCTTCACCGGCTCAGTCCGATTGGAGTGCTGTAATTACCCACTAAACCACAAGGTGCCAAAATTTGGTTATATAGTTACCACCCAGTCTAGTAAATGGTTTCCTGGTGTACAGGAAACCATTTGGCATGTCACTCAGTGTAGAGTCACCCACATGCAGAAGGAAGAGGAAAGAATGAAGGAAAGAAAGACAAGAGGGAGTGTAAAGTCACTCATAGGCAGAAGGATGAGGAAAGAATGAAGGAAAGAAAGACAGAAGAGGATGGAAGGAAAGAAGGATGGAGAAGAGGAAATTGCAGACACCCGAGAGCAGCACTACATCGAGTTAGTGGATGGTTTAAAATTAAAAAATTAATTGTGACCACATTTTTCAAGATTCGCAGGTAAAAATTGGCAGGCAAGTATGGTAACTGTTTCTCTACCATGCCTCCGGTGGTCAAGGCCATACACCCACTCGCTTCCTCCCTCACACTCGCTCTGCTTCACTCTGCCTGTGTGCTTCACCCAGTGCTGTACATAGTGAAGGCATGTTGTGAATATTTTCATGTAAGTGTAAGGACTATACATAGTGAAATCAAGTTGTAAATATTTTCTTGTAAGTGTAAGTACTGTACATAGTGAAGTCAGGTTGTAAATACCTCCTTGTAAGTGCCAGGACTGTACATAGTGAATTCAGGTTGTACCTATCTTCAAGCAAGTGTAAGAAATGCATTCACAGTGAGAGAGAGACACAAATTGTGACAGATGTTGAAGTAATAAGTAACCAGAAAAGTGTGCTGAACATTGCCATACCTTCCCAGCATAAATACCTGAGTCTACATTACTTAGGAAACTGCCTTCTCTCACCTACGTTGTGAGTGTGAGAGAGCGGGAGTACCTGTATATGAGTATGCAGGACTCAATAACACCCATTTCTGAGCTTTGATGAGTATTTTAATGGTGAAATTAATTGTTTTCACATCAAAATCTATCATTTTAGCAAAAAAAACAAATCATTTCATTCATTCATTATCCAATCCTGTGTTGCCCCACAGAGGAGCGTAGGAGCCCTGGGCTAGGCAAGTTGGTCCTGACATTTAAGATGAGAGTGGCCAGCCTCACTTATCCCTAAATGGCATTACGTGAGCAATAAACCCCAACCACCCTTTGGGTATGAATCTTCACCGGCTCAATCCGATTGGAGCGTCGTAATTAGCCACTAAACCACCAGGCGCAAAAATTTGGTTATATGGTTACCACCCAGCATAGTAAATGGTTTCCTGGTGTACAGGAAACCATTTGGCTTGTCATTCATTGCAGAAAAAAGGTAAAAAAATGGCCGGCACAGAGGTGACCCCTAGGGTTAAAAATAGCTGGCATGTGGTGGGTAAAAAAAAAATAAAAAGGCTTGCTAGACATAATTTCCAAGTGCAGTGATCCACACACAAAAAAGTTATCATGTCACTTAATATTTCACACTGCACCAATTGATATACACTTGCACTGTTATTTGGTGATAATAATGTATCAGTGACTTTTCACCCTTAAAATGGAATGAAAGACAGACAGTCACACCAAATGTAAACACTGGACAGCCATCCTGGCTCAGTCAGTTAACTGGGAGAGCCCTCCTGATGTTAGGAGGGGCAACAGCTCTCTAAACTTCATCCAACCACTCTTTACCCCAGCTCCACCTCCGTGGCTCGATCGGTAGAGAGTTGGCTTGCAGTCCTAACGGACCCCGGTTCAAATCCTCGCTGGGGCAGGGAACAGTTTGAGGATTTGAATTTCATTAAATTAAGCCTTACTGATCTACCAGAACACCCGCCAACATGTCGTAAAATTACCCCCGGTAATACCAATACACCATTCCTGTATGAGACAGCCCTAGCCTGTATTCAATATGGATGGTGGGTGTTAACGCCGAAGTGGTGACATGTAGAGGTGTATGGTATGTAGGAGGACTGCTGGGCCTTGATAGCAGGCTATGAAGCCTATGCCCAGAGTTGGACACAAAAAAAAAAAAAAAAAATAAGTAACGTCCTGGAAATAACAAAACTTCTCCACGCACTCGAGATTCGCCACTGAGATCACTTCTTTCTTGCTTGACATTGTACTGTACATGCCTTCCGCAACACACTGCACACACAAAATCAGCATTATTTCGCAGCTGTCTTCTAACCACAATCTTTTGTACACCCACCCATCACAAACACTGTACTAGATGGAGCCACTTCCAATACCTCTGTGGCAACATGCACATGACTACACTCCCCCTGTTTTGATAGTACTGTACACCCACCCACCATATATATATCATCACTTTTGCTTTATCAGCTTTTGCTATCAAGCCTTGTACCCCATTCCATCTCTTCATTTCCTCAGTCTTTTCTCTGCCTCCCTTTCACCCTTTCATTCTCAGGCATCAACACCAAGTCTGCAGGCCTGTGGCCTTCGGTTCCTTCTTGCTTGCATTAAAAAAAAAAAAAAAAAAGTCATCAGCATACAACATATCTCATGGGAATCATTTCTGAAGTCACATGAGAAAGCTTCAAGAACCATGACAGTGGGCAATGGAAAAGCTTGAGACTGATGAGTAGCAGGTTAAAGTGGTTATGGCAGTGTATGAGAGTGCCCAGGTGAGAGTAAACAGAGGTTTGAGTGATGAATTTTCCATGAATGCCGGTGTGCATCAGGGATCAGTTTTGTGCCCCTTATTGTTTATCATAATGCTTGAAGCCACCTCACATGACTTCAGATCTGGACTCCCATGGGAGGTGTTTTACGCTGATGACTGTGATCAATGAAAATGAGAGGGTTGCAGAGGAAGATTTTAGGAAGTAGAGAGATAGAATGGGGTATATAAGTTTGAGAGTAAACTCATTTAAAACAAAAGTAATGATATTTGTGGCTGTTGGTGGTATTGTCAAAGCATTGGGAGTGTGGGCCATGTGTGGTTTGCCACAAGGGTGTGGGAAGTAACTCCATCTTGTGCAGTGTTTGTAATAAGTGGATGCAAAGAAAATGGAGTGGTATTAGACATAGATTGTGAAATAGTGCTGTTTTCTTGTATGCAGGGTGTTGTGTAGAGTAAGTGGGGATTGTTAGGTGTGAAGCATCTTGAGTGTGAAAAAGTTTTCTTATTTGGGGGACTTGTTATGTGCAGGAAGTGGAACTGAAACCAGGTCTGTGGCTAAGGTAAGGAATGGTTGGAGGAAGTTCAGGGAGCTGTTGTCTCTCTTTACACTGAGAAGGCTCTCCCTCTGTGCTGTGGGATCTTTATGTGTGACTTGTGTTTGGAGTGTAAAGCTGTATGGTAGTGAGACCTAGGCAATAATGGAGAATGGTATTTGTAGGCTCAGACGTACAGAAATGACCACGATTAGATGGACGTGTAGTGCATCCTTGGATGCGAGGCTCTGGGGGAGCTAGATTTACAATTGAAAAGTTGAGAGGAAGCATGGGACTGGAATGTATTGGTGTTGTAATGAGGAGGGGTAGATTGAGATGGTCTGGGCATGTGGAGAGGATGGAGGATGACAGTTGGTTGTGGAAGGTGAGAAGCGTGAATGTCAGGGATAAGGTTGTGAGAGGCAGATTAAAGAAGACCTGGGACTAGGTCAAAGTGCGTGACCTCAGGAATAAGAGACTGAATAGGGATACTACCAGAGAGAGAGCAGTGTGGAGAGCCACCATTAGATGACCAAGGCTGTTGCATGCAGTCGTGCTGGAGCCTTTATAAATGATGCTATATGATATCTCTCCATTTTGTCTCTACACATCATCCTCAGTATCACCTTCCCAGGCTCCCTTTCACCTCAGTCACACTCCCAGTCATTCTCTCATTCTTTTCTCTCCTGTTATCTAGAAACAAGACACTGATGTTTGGCTTTCTAAACATCGAACGAGCATCTGGGATGGAATGGTATAAGCGGATCTTGGTACTTGGCCTGCCTGAGCCACGTGACCTGAACATCAATCCCAAGAATACCATTGGCACCGTCATTGCACTAAATGGTCACCGCAAATACTACTGCCTCTACCATGCCAAGCATCCTGAGACAGTGTTTGATGTGAGTACTGTACCATGATGTTCAAGGCTGTTTAGGGACATCTTGAGGTTTATTGCCATCCATAGATGCATTGAGATATTTTTTCTTCGGCTGTCAGGTGCTGGAGAGGGACACCTTCACATGTTGGCACCATTATAACTGGGTGGTGGAATTGTCTGGTCATACAGCTGTCCCCAAACTCCCTCTCTAATGCCTGAAAGGAGGATTGTGGGCTGGAAGAGAGAGAGACAGTTTCAGCTTGCAGTCCATTGAGTTCACATTTTTATGAACCAGGGCCACAGCTACCATTACTACACAGCTTACCACAAGACAATTTTGTTTTGATGAACAACAATCCAGCAGTCAGTGTCCATAAATGCCTTGATTAATTATCAAGTTACTCATGTTTTTCTCATCTGAACAGAACTATTTGAATTTGACCTTAAATGTAGTGCATCCATGGCAGTTAAAGATTAACTCGATTGCTTGAGGAAGCTAGTCATGACAATGAGCAGTAATCTCAGGTACCTCAATTAATAGTCATAAAACCTGTTACAGTATTAGCTTATAATACAGTAATATTCTGTACCATACAGTAGAGTACATAAAGGATTCAACAGTCTTTTTTCAAAGTTCCAGATTTTGAACATACGAATGTAATAGTTGTGTCATGTAATAGCTTCTTTTGGCTTTCTGATACAGTCAGTGCTGACTCATATCTTAATATTCAGTACAGATTCTTGTCTTCATCTGTACTTATTTTAAGTTTCCTATATGTAGAAATATTAAAGTTTAAAATGATTAAATTTCTGACTTTACCAGACTAACTGATATGTGAGAATGGATTGCTTGCTTGTGCTTATAAAATAAGCAGTCAATAGCTCATTGCATGTTGATGTACGTTATTCATCCTCCACACTAGCATCTCAGAATTTAGTTTGGTCTTTCACAGCATTGGCAGCACAAGATTTGTTCATTTCCTGTTGCTTTACTCTGAGTAGTTTATATTAACTGATTTTTCAAGTTGAAGAAATTAGTGCCATTTTTCAACAGTTTTAATATGCAGTATCTGTATGGTGTGTGATCAGGAAATCTAATATTTACATCTCTTGATATAAGGATTATTATTTCTCCACGTTCCACTTGTCGTGAAATTCTCATTTCCACTTTCCATTTGGCATAAAATTATCTCTCCAACATGATTGTTGAGCTGTAATGAGAGAATAACACTTTTACAGTATGTGGTATTGGTTAAGAAGTACAGTACTGTACATTCAAATATTGAGCTGTAACGAGTGATAACTACAAAACATTACTAGTCATGAAGAAGTGTTATAAAAATGATTTGGAGCCTGGTATTGTTTTATTCTGCCATGAAGCTTTCTAAACTTACTACAAAATACAAGGTGGATGGACTATAGTTAAATCATAAGTTATATTATAATATTAACACTCAGATAGAGATGCAGAGGTCCTTTTCACACAGCTAGCCTATGTAGTATAGTGCAGTGTTGTGGTCCAGCATTGTTGTCCATATACTTCCTTAATTTTCATATTACGGTAATGCATTATTCATTAATGGAGTAGGATTACAAAGACTGATGAGTGAATTTGGTAATGTGTATGAGCAGTGAGACTTTTTGAGGCATTGTTGGGAAGAGCAGAATCATGGTACTGAAGAGAGGGACCAAATCTAGGGCACTACACCCTTGTTAAAGTGATGGCCTTGGATAGATTCCATCATTAAGAGGTGACTGGAAGTTTTTCAATCATGAGAAATAAGCTGGCTATCTGTCATTAATGAATGTACTTGACTGTGGTTGCTTAGTCATGGGCCCCTGTATTTTGGTGGGGTTACTGTGGGATTGACTTACTGTTTTTCACCAAAGGTAGGTATTGTAGGGGTGGAGTGTAACTGCTTCCATATGATGTCTCGTGTATTATTCATTTTGCTGCTAGACGGTTTTATTCAGCTTGGGAGTACTGTTCTTGTGACTGGGTTGAATATATGGGAAGTTTATTTGGCAAAGATGATGGGATGTACACACAGTAAAAAACTATCCCTACAGTGGGGTGCATTGAATTTCATACTGAGCAGTCCAGCTACCTCGCTAGGGTTGGTAGGCTTAAATAGATGAGTTGCCGATTAGTACTGCCATAGAATTATGCGTGAGAGAATAAATGAATATAGCACAGGTATCTTTGTTGTAAGTGGAGCAGTGAAAGTGGCATTTGTACCTGTTGTTGTACACTGACTCACCAGAACTAGTTATCATTCACTCTAGCCATGCATTTTCAAGGCATATGAATTCTATGAAACCTGGTCCAGTGTTTTCTGACCATTGCTCTGATATCTTAAGAAGCTGATATTGGGTTTAGTTATCTTTGTTTTGAATAGCTGTGTGTGAATGCCTCTCTCATGGTATTATTATCAATATTACGGCACTCCAATCAGATTGAGCCAGTGAAGGTTTATATCCAGGGGGTGATTGAGGTTTATTGCTCACGTAATACCATTCAGGGATGAGTGAGGCTGGTCACTCTCATCTTAAATGTCAGGACCAACTTGCCTTGCCCCGGGCTCCTATGCTTCTCTGTGGGGCGGCATAGGATTGGATAATGAATGAATGAATGAATATTATCTATCTATTTATCAATCAATTGCCAGACACCTTAATCTCGTAAGGGGTGACCACAAACAAATCGCCTCCATGTTGCTCTGTCCTCCGCCACTGCACTGCCCTGCTCTCAGCTCACACCCCCCTCTTTCATATACCTCTCCACTCCATCCCTCCATCTCATCCTTGGCCTCCACCTCACTCGCATACACTCTCCTTGTCAGTCACTCACTCTCTCCATCCTCTCCACGTGGCTGAACTCACCCTAACCCGCCGAGTCCCACCGATGTACGATGCATGTCACTACTTTTTTCCGCGGACAGACCCACCAACGTGCATTGTACGTCACTCAGTTGCAAGGCCCATTGTGTGCTCTTTTTCAACATTCGCGGGTGATTTTTGGTAGGCATATGTGGGAGACCTTCCTCTACCTGCTGTCAAGCGGGGATACTGCCTGGCCCCACCTAACCCTCCCCTCCCCCCCACACTGGGCAATTCACCTGTTAGCAGTAACCTGGCCAGTAAAGGTATGTTGCCCCACGGTCTCTCTAATGACAAAATTCACAGTGAAAGTGATTCCTGAGGTGGAGGACAAAGAAACAAAGAAGCTAGAGGTAGAAACAAACAGAAGTGATGAGGTGGTAATGTCGTAAAGGAAGGTGCCATATACTGGGGTTTTGGGTGAGTGAACAATGCTTTTATCGTCTATATTATTGTGTGAAAACCAATATAGTCCTGTACTACACATAAATTCGTACCAAATAAATAAATAAATACGTAATTTAAAGTGGCTTGAATTAGTTAACCCTTCCATAGTTCATTTTCTTTAGCCAGGTACCCTGAAAAAGAAGGAAAATGTAAGGCTAAATGACACCTGTATCAACATTTTTAACCTCAGGAGGGCGATTTCTCTATGAATTTTCGATGTTTCTCACCAAAAGCGGAGGTTTGAGCCAAAAGAAAAAAAGTTGAAAATCAGTCGGGACCTGGGGGTAGGCTGGGTAAAAAACCGGTCGGGACTGGGTGGGTTAATGTGTTTCTCCTAACGCTTCCTATCACATCCACATCCACACCACAACGCTCCTTCACTTCTTTATTTGTCAGTCTGTCTCTCCATGTGACTCCACATGCTCCCCTCAAATAACTCATTTTCACTGCTCTCACTCTTGACTTCTGTCTCTCCAACAAGGTCCAAGCTTCACTTCCATACATTAAGTTGGTATCACAATACTGTCATGTAGTAGCTTTTTCACTTCCATGCTCACTTCCGTGTTTCTTATCACTGCTGTATTATTATTATTATTATTATTATTATTATTATTTTATTATTATTATTATTATTATTACTTCTACTGTATTATTATAATTATTTTTATTATTATTATTATGTGGTAGGTGGGGTCGCTTACTCACTCGATGTAGTGCTGCTCTCGGGTGTCTGCCCTTTCCTCTCCTCCATCCTTCTTTCCTTCCTTCCTCTTCTGTCTTCCTTTCCCTCATGCTGTGCTCATCCTTCTGCCTATGGTTGACTTTTCACTCCCTCTTCTGTCTTTCTTTCCTTCATTCTTTCCTCTTCCTTCTGTCTGTGGGTGCCTTTACACTGAGTGACAAGCCAATGGTTTCCTGTACACCAGGAAACCATTTACTATGCTGGGTGGTAACCATATAACCAAATTTTGGCGCCTGGTTGTTTAGTGGGTAATTACAGCGCTCCAGTCAGATTGAGTCGGTGGGCTTCCCTGTGGTTGTTCAATATATTTATGGATGGCGTGATGAGAGAAGTAAGAACACGAGTAATGGAGAGAGGGATGGCATTGGTAATGAATGGTGATGGATGAAATATCTCAATTTTTGGTGTATGCTGATGATGCAGTGCTACTTGCAAATACCGGACAAGAGCTTGGTAGACTAGTACAGAGTTTTGCTGATTTCTGTGAGTGTTGTGCCTTGAGAGTAAATGTAGAAAAGAGTAAAGTGATGGTAATCAAGAGAGCAGGTGAACCCCAGTGTGAAGTTGCAGTGAATGGAGAGAGACTGGAATTGGTGAGAGTTCAAATAGCTGGGTACGGTGATAGAAAAAAGAGGAAAATGTGCAAAAGAAGTGGAAAATAGAGTGAACCAAGGAGGAAAGGTAGCTGGTGCTATGAAGGCCTTGATAAGAAACGGAGGCTTAAATGTTGCAGCTGCACGAGGCTTACATGAAGGAGTGTTAGTGTCAACTTTAACATATGGATGTGAGACAATGGTGTTGCATGAAAATGAAAAGTCAAGAATGAAAGCAGTGGAGATGGGACTGCTGAGGAATGTGTATGGAGTACAGAGAGTGGATAGGAAATGAAATAATGTGATTTGTGAAAGATGCAGAGTGAGGAATTCTGTGGACACCAGAATCAAAGATGTACTGAATTGGTATGGTCATGTGGAGAGAATGGATAAAAATTGAATGGTGAAAAAGGTATATCTGAGCAAATTTGAAGGAGGGAGGAGGTGAGGTAGACCAAGGAGAAGGTGGAGGAATATGGTGGATGAGTGTGTGAGGAAGTGAGGTAAATCAGTGAGGCTAGGGGACTGACAAGAAATCAAGCTGGCTGCATGATTGTTGTGAGAAGAAGTGCGTGATCAGGGATTTGACAGCATCTGGATTGACTCCATTGGATACACTTATGTGAAACTACAGAATTTGCAACTTTTGCCAGTCAGTCTTTGCAAATGGGGTCCCCCAAGGATCTGTTTTGCCTACACTCTTTAACCTATACATGCACAATATACCCACACCACAGATACACATAGCTTCCTATGCAGATGACATAACACTTACATGCACACACCAAAATGCAAACACAGCCATACACATCCTCCAACCTTACCTCAACACACTACACAAATGGTTCACAACAAATAGGTTCAAAATAGCCCCAGCCAAATCTACAGTTACCCTTCTCACAAACTGGACAGCAGAACACAGTCACATTTCACACCTCACCATAAATAATACTCCCCTACCACACACACACAGGAGAGATGCAAATGAGGAAGAAAGAGCTAAAATAAAGGAGTTAGTAAAGGAAGCTAAGGCAAAAAACGAACAAAGAACGGAGAAGGAGAAGACAGTGTTTTATTGGAGAGTTATGGACCAGAAATTGAGGAAGTGGTACCGACGGAGAGGAGGAGAAAAGACGGTATAAGTAATAACGAAAAAAGTTTGAAAGTGGCGTACACTAATGTTGATGGATTAATATCGGCAATGTTAGAAATCAACGATTTCTTGAGGGTACAAGAACCTGATGTTCTGTGCTTTGTAGAGACTAAGTTAAGGGAGAATATTGATATCCATATGGGAGATGGCAAATACAAATTGTGGAGAAGAGACAGAAAAGATAAAATGGGAGGAGGAGTGATGATAGCAGTGAAGAATAACTTAAATATAGACTCTGTGGAAATGGGAGAGGGTAGGGCTGAAGTGATAAACATGAAATTAGAAACTGGAGAGAACTGTAAGAGAGATATAGCAGTAGTATATGTTCCACCTAAGACAAGAGCATGGACTGATGATGAATACCAGGAGATGTTGTCAGACATGGTTAGTTACCTACAGAAAGTGATTGAGAAAAGCAGCAATTTAATTCTAATGGGTGATTTTAATTGTAAAGAGGTGAACTGGGAGGAATGGGACTCAGGAGGCGGCGAAGATTCGTGGGGCACTATATTGTTAAACATTGTGATGAATAATGTAGTGACACAGTGGGTCAAAGAAGAGACAAGATTCCGAGGTGATGACGCCCCAGCAAGATTAGATTTACTGCTAACCAAAGAACCTGACGTAATTGAATCCTTGAAATATCTGTGTCCTATAGGAAAAAGTGATCATGTGGTCATTGAGTTCCAGATGATAATAGGGAACGTGGTGCCAAGAGATGAGCTCCATAGGCAGGGAAGATACAACTTTGGGAAAGCAAACTTTACGGAATTGAGTAAATTTTTTGAAAATGCAGATTGGAGAAAATTCAGAGAAACAAGAGAGATTCAGAGGAAGTGGGATATCTTTTTAGACCTCTATAATTCTGGAGTGGATAAATATGTTCCAAGAGTAAGTGGGAAAGAATACAGGAAAAAGGAGTGGTTTAATAGAAGGTGTATTATAGCAAATAAAGAGAGGAACATGGCATGGAACAAATGGAGAAAGAGAGGTAATAACAGAACAAAGGAAGAATATAAGAGAACTAGAAATGAATATACAAGAATTCGTAGAGAGGAAGAAAGGAACTTTGAAAAAGGTATAATCGACAAATGTAAGGATGAATCCAAATTGTTTTATAGATTTGTTAATGGCAAATTGAAACAAAAGGAAGGAATCACCAAACTGAAAGTAGAAGGAGAGGTCTATAATGATGCGGCAATGCAAGCTGAAATAATGAACAAACGTTTCCAATCAGTTTTTACTAATGAAGGGGAGTTTGTGGAGGGGGAGGGAGTGACTAGGAGTGTAGTGATAAAAGATATAAAAGTGGAAGTGCACGAAGTGTACAAATTACTGGAAACTCAAGATGTAAGGAAAGCCCCAGGACCAGATGGAATTTCAAATTGGGTACTGAAGGAATGCAGAGACCAACTGGCAGATAAGATTCACAGTTTAATTGTGTGTTCGCTGGAAGAAGGGAACGTGCCTCGGGAATGGAAGAGAGCAAATGTGGTACCAATTTACAAGGGAGGAAACATGGAAGAACCCCTGAACTATAGACCAGTGTCCCTAACCAGCATGGTTGCAAAATTGTGCGAGAAGGTTCTGAAAGATAGGTGGATAAAATATCTGGAAGAGATGAATATTTTGACTGAAAGTCAATTTGGATTTAGAAGTGGAAGGTCATGTGTTTCCAACTTGTTGAGCTTTTACTCAAGAGCGATTGATGTGCTGCAGGAGAGAGACGGTTGGGTGGATTGTGTATACAGTAATCCCTCTATTATTCGGACGTCCAGTACTCGGATATACTCACTATTCGGATATTCTGGGCTGCCCAACCCCCAAAATGCAAAACATTCTGAAAAAAAATCGATAATTTTTTTTATTTTTTGGGACCGCCTCAGTTTGAATTTCCCGCGCGCACTGATCCGCTCTGTTTACACTCGTGGCGCCACTATCGGTCGCCATTATCCACTCCCCTCCTCCCTCGTGAACAACTCCGAAAATGGCGGCCGAAGTGATTGCTTTTGTGGTGATGCCCTACCTCCTACAGTGCTTGATACTCCTCTTCACCTTCTTCATCATGTGTGTGATGATGGCCCTGCCTCCTGAGAAGAGGAAAAGAGTGGTTCTGACTCTGGAGAAGAAGAGGCAGATATTGGACAAGGTGGACGCCGGCTGGTCAACAGGGCGCATCTTACGTGAGTTTAACCTCCCTCGCTCCACCTTGTTTTATATCAAGAAATCCCGAGACAAACTACAGCAGTACACGGCTGATTTCGCATTGAAGACCAGATGAAACGTGCAGAGGAAGGTGATGTTTACTCCTAAGTATGCAGACATCGACCGCTCTATGTTGATTTCGTATCGACAACAACGTGCTGCTGGTGTGTTGCTACGTGGAACGGAGGTGAAAGCTGCTGCTGAGAAGTTCACAAGGCTCCATGGATCGTCACTAGACCACACGGGAATTTACTGTTGTGTACAGTGCAGTGAAGTGATGTTATTCCAGTTATAAAAAAAAAATCCTTGGTGAAAGTGTTGGTGATAAGTGCTGGTGATTCTCAAGTGGAAAGATGTGTCAGGTGCAATGTCTTCCTGTCAGAGTCTGAGATGATAGTGTGGGTTATTACATCAGGACGGCCGCTTTTTGTTCGTAAGTACCCTAACTTCATGCCTAACCTGTTTTCATCATGCTGTACATGCGTTAAAAAATTACCGAAAATCTATCTATCTATTGCCAGACGCCTCAATCCCGAATGGGATTTAATTTCTCCATGCATGGTTCTTAAGTAAAACAGCTAGAAAAAAGATGGAAGATGTGAATTTCATGTCCGGTCCTAACCTAACCTAACCTATGGTTACCATAAAGATTTTCATGCCTAACCTGTTTTAATCATGCTGTTAATGTGTTAAGAAATTACCCTAAATGTTAATCATAATTTCCTGCTTGCAATTTAATTTTCCCATGCATGGTTCTTAAGTAAAACAGCTAGAAAAAAGGTTGAAGCAGTTAATTTCATGTCCGGTCCTAACCTAACCTAACCTATGGTTACCATAAATATTTTCATGCCTAACCTGTTTTCATCATGCTGTACATGTGTTAAAAAATTACCAAAAATGTTAATCATAATTTCCTGCTTCCTATTTAATTTTTCCATGCATGGTTGTTAAGTAAAACAGCTAGAAAAAAGGTTGAAGCAGTTAATTTCATGTCCAGTCCTAACCTAACCTAACCTAACCTATGGTTACCATAAAGATTTTCATGCCTAACCTGTTTTCATCATGCTGTACATGTGTTAAAAAATTACCAAAAATGTTAATCATAATTTCCTGCTTCCTATTTAATTTTTCCATGTATGGTTCTTAAGTAAAACAGCTAGAAAAAAGGTTGAAGCAGTGAATTTCATGTCTGGTCCTAACCTAACCTAACCTAACATTGTGTTAATCATATTTTCCTGCTTTTAATTTAATTCTTTCATGCATGGTTATTAAGTGCACCAGCTATGAAAAAGGTTGAAGCAGTGAATTTCATGTGTGGTCATAACCTAACCTAACCTAACCAAACCTAACAACCATTTTTCTGGTAGCAATTAACATCATTTACTGTATTTGATGCTTTGTATCCAATAATTTAATGCATAAAATGTGAGAAAAGATGATTTCCATGTCCGATACTTACTTATACTATGCTGGCAAGTTCTGAGCTCCTATGACTCACTCACCCCTAAATCATCATATTTTGGTTAAAATTCAATAAATTCATGCTATGTGTGCATTATTTATGTGAAAAGGGACCTAAATAAGTGCTATACATGTCCACTAGGGAGGTGGGAAGGTAGTTTTCTGATTTAGGTTAGGTTAGGTTAGGGTCATGAAAAACCAGTGCTGGAGCTTCAGGACCAATATCCGGACAAAACCAATATTCGGACATGCCTTTGGCTCTATTACAACGGATACTGGAGGGATTACTGTATTTAGATTTGGAGAAGGCCTTTGACAAGGTATCCCACAAGAGACTAATGTGGAAACTAGAGCATATAGGAGGACTGAAGGGTAACCTCCTAGAATGGATGAAAGACTTTTTGAGAGACAGACAAATGAGGACAGTAATAAAGGACAGGATGTCTGGATGGAGAGAAGTATCAAGTGGTGTCCCTCAGGGCTCGGTGTTGGCGCCAGTAATGTTCCTGATTTACATAAATGATATGGTAGATGGAGTGAACAGTTATGCAAGTCTGTTTGCTGATGATGCCAAGATCTTGAGGAAGGTAGAGGTTGAAGGGGACTGTAAAATGCTGCAGGGGGATCTGGATAGGATACATGACTGGAGCCGGATGTTCGTTTTCGTTCGTTTTCGTTTTTGAAGGCTCCAACATGCTTGCATGTGTCGGCCTTGGTCACCTAATGGCGGCTCTCCACGCTGCTCGATCTCTGGCAGCCTCCCTATTCAGTCCCTTAACCCTTAAGTCACATTTAATGACCTCGTCCCATGTCTTTCTCGGTCTACCCCTCCCAACCCCTCCCCCAATATTAACACTTCTCACCCTCTGTACCCAATTATCATCCCCCATCCTCTCCACATGTCCAAACCACCTCAGCCTACCTCTCCTCATCACAACACCAATACACTCCAGTCCCATCCTACCTCTCAACTCTTCTATCGTAAACCCAGCCCCCCCAGGCCTTGCACGCAGGGACGCACTGCACATCCACCTAATCATTGTCATTTCTGTACGTTTAAACCTGCGAATATC
>JAGKTI010002137.1:51736-71290 GCA_018397915.1 Birgus latro
CTTTTATATATTTCTGCCCGGAATCGTGCTAAGTCTGTTCTTCGCTCTGCTAAAAACAATTTCATCCGTGCTAAATGTTCCCAACTCTCCAACTCGAATTCTTCTCGCTCCTTCTGGCACCTTGCCAAAAACCTTTCTAACAACTTTACCTCATCATCCTTCCCTCCTCTTTTCTACTCTGATGGCTCTGTAGCTATTTCTTCTACTGATAAAGCAGATCTCTTCGCTCAGACTTTCTCCTCCAATTCCACCTTAGACGATTCCGGTGCTATTCCTCCATCACTTCCCCCCTCTGACTTCCCCTTAACTGACATTAAAATTTTTTCAGCTGATGTGTTTTCTGCCATCACTGGCCTCAGTACTAAAAAGGCATATGGTCCTGATGGAGTCCCTCCTGTTGTCCTCAAAAACTGTGTTTCTGTGCTTACACCCTGCCTAGGTAAACTCTTTCGCCTTTGTCTATCAACTTGTACCTTTCCTTCTTGCTGGAAGTTTGCTCTCATTCAGCCAGGCCCAAACACGGGTGACCATTCCCAACCCTCTAACTATCGTCCAATTGCTTTAACATCCTGTGTCTCAAAAGTTTTCAAGTCAATTCTTAACAGAAAAATTTTAAAGCATCTTTCTTGTCACAACCTTCTTTCTGATCGTCAGTATGGGTTCCGTCAGGGACGCTCCACTGGCGATCTTCTCACCTACCTTTCAGACTCTTGGTCATCCTCCCTTCGGGACTTTGGCGAAAGCTTTGTCATTGCACTTGACATCTCAAAGGCTTTCGATCGCGTCTGGCATAAATCTTTAATTTCCAAACTGCCCTCCTACGGTTTCTGTCGTTCTATCTGTGCCTTCATCTCTAGCTTCCTTTCTGGTCGTTCTATAGCCGCTGTTGTAGACGGCCATCGTTCCTGTCCTAGACCTACCTACTCTCTTCCTTTTATTCATCAATGACCTTCTAAGCTGTACATCTAACCCTATCCACTCATATGCTGATGATTCCACCCTTCACCTTTCCATTCGGTTCCTTCAACGTCCATCTCAGCAGCTACTTCAACAAAAAAGGGATGAGGCTATGGCATACCTAATGTCTGACTTGGCTTGTATCTCTGATTGGGGTAAAAATAATCTTGTTATTTTTAATGCATCAAAAACTCAGTTCTTACACTTATCAACCCGACAAAATCTTCCTCAGGATTACCCACTAATGTTTAATAATGAACAGTTATATCCTGCATCATCCTTGAACATCCTTGGGGTTTCATTCTCTCAGGATTTCTCGTGGAAAGAACATATTACATCTCTTGTGAAATCTGCTTCCAAGAGATTAGGTGTGCTAAGCCGATTCCGAACTTTCTTTACCCCTGCACAGTTGTTGACCTTGTACACGGGTTTTATTCACCCGTGTATGGAGTACAACTCTCATGTGTGGGGAGGCTCCCCACATGCAGCTCTTCTCAATAGGGTGGAGTCAAAGGCTTTTCGTCTCATCAACTCTCCTCCTCTTACTGATTCCCTTCAACCTTTGTCTCTTCGCCGCACTGTTGCATCTTTATCTCTCTTCTATCGCTACTTCAATGGTCACTGTTCCTCTGAACTGTCTGCTTGCATCCCTCTACCTCTACGACGGGCACGTAGTACCCGTCTAGCAACAAACTCTCATCCCTTTTCTGTCCAACTCTCTAATGCAAGAGTTAACCGTTACTCCCAGTCCTTCATTTATGCAACTGGTCAACTCTGGAACTGTCTTCCTCTGTCTGTATTTCCTACTTCCTATGATCTCCAGTCTTTCAAACGCAGTGTGTCCAGGCATCTCGAATTGAACGTATCTTGAATTTGGCTCTCTTTTGTATTGTTTTTGCTTTTTCTTGGAAGGAACAGTATGCAGGCCTGTGGCCTTTGGTTCCTTCTTCCTTGCATTAAAAAAAAAAAAAAAACATGCATCACTCACCCTGGCTGTTGTGAGGCATCTATGTATTACCTTGGCACTGGTCTTACACCTTACCAGAATTTGTTACAAGACATCAGCTCCACCACCAGACACATTTCTGTTTTACACATACTTTACTATTTATGAGCGCAGTACTTAGCTAATATTTAATTTACAAGCCATATGGTTTCCTGTAACCCAGGAAACCATGTACTATGCTGGGTGATAACCATATAACCAGTTTATGGTGCTTGGTTGTCTAGTGAGTAGTAATCATGGCGCTCCAGTTGGATTGAGCTGGTGCAGGTTTATATTCAAGGGGTGGTTGGGGTTATTGCTCACGTAATGCCACTCAGGTATGAGTGAGGCTGGCCACTCTCATCTTAAATGTCAGGACCAACTTGCCTAGCCCCGGGCTCTTACACTTCTCATGGGGCAACATAGGATTGGATGATGGATGGATGGATGGAAAAAATGCAGGAGTCAGTGGACAATACTCATGATATTACCCTGCCATTGTGAGGTGCCTTTTTACTGCCATGGCAAGCATCCCACACTTCACCACATTATTGCAACTACACACACACTTCCCCACAAGCAGTTTTCATCACAGAATGCATAAGAAGATATGGTAATAAAGTTACAGTTCAGATATGGTGTACTGGTAATGTATTATGATGCTGACCACTTGACTTCAGTACCGCCACACCTGACTTGAGCAGAATGATTTCACATGTCCCTGCATTATTGTGCTTCCTTACTGCATATATGGAGGGAGAGTCACAACCTTCCGCTCTTAGATGAAACACATACAAAAATTGTGTTAAACAAGGGAACACTGTAAGTAAAAGTACCTCAAAGCAATCTTGCCTTCCTAAATGAAAAAAAAGTGTAACTGTGGTTTCTGTATGTCATTGAATGGCACAGACTGATGATGCTTGATGGAATGTAGTATTGTTTAAATATTGTATTAGATGCCTTGATGGTGTGGCTGATAGAGGTCTGGGGTTGGAGGAGAGCGTGCATTAATCTACCATAATTTATGTCCAAGAGGTGGCCATAGGTTTTAGTGTTATCCTAACACTGCATGGATGTAGGATGGCCTCTTATGGCTTAAATGATCTGGACTACTTTGCCAAGTTCTGGGCCCTCTTACACCCAAAGGGGTAATAAAGGATTGGATGTTGCCTTTTTTATTACCATTATCTTAAGCTGCATGATGGACCAACAGTATTTCAGAGTAGGATGACGTTGACAATAAGCTTCATTCATTTCAGCAGTCTTGCAGTCTTGGCAGCACAGAGAGTGAGGGGCTGCGAAGGCGGGTCAGTATAATGCTCAGTCATAGTGATCTCCCTTTACCCTTGTTTCTGGGAATCTCACTTTTAAATTGGGATATTTGTCAGAGGCCACAGTGGTCTAAATTTATGAGTATACAGTGTAAGTTTACTACAAGATGGCTTAGTTAGTTAGGTGCCTCTTCTCCAGTATTTAATTCCAGCTCACACCAGATGATTGCATTCAGCTGAGTAAGCCATAGTATCTTGAGAGTGTAAATACTGCCAACAATAACCTCTCATGGTTAGGACAACACTAATATTCTGCACCAGCTAATGTCACACAGTTTAATTCATCTGAGAGTGAGTCATAGGTTTCAGAGGTTAAGAACAAGAGAGACGTATAATTCAGAGATCAGTTATTTGAATCATTAGTCTGTCCTTCACTGAGTGTCTGGGCATTGTGTCTAGGCACTGTCTTCAGTTCTTAAGCCCTCACTCTGAGGTTAGGGCCATCAGGAAAAGGCTTTGTACTGTGTCCAAAGTTGCTGTGTCACTATACAATCATCCTTTGCATTCCATGGTCCTGCACAGTAGTTGAGGAACAAACACACCCACATATAGAAAAAATAAACAAATAATCAAAACTCATCTAAAAGGTCTCTCACAGCCTTAGTTTAACTATTTGGCTCCTTTAGAAACCCTTTGTATTGCCCAAAAATATTACCGAACATCAGAATTTACTAGATTAAAATATATTTTCAGATGATTTTGGATCAACTTTTTTTATTATTATCCCAAAATACACATTAAACTTGTATATTTTGTGATGATTTAACTCATTTATGATGAGTCTGAGTGAGAGGCATTAATGCCTAGAAGCAGTAGGTTGTATAAAGCAGAATAATGTGTGAAAATAGTTTCCAAAGAGAGTTCTGTTTTTTGTTCACTCATTCATTTACAAAGGCTAATGGTGGCTTTCCATGCTGCTCAGGCTCTAACTACCTTTCTATTCTGACCTTTGTCCCTGAGGCACACTCAGTAATCTTGTCCCAGGCCTTTTTCGGTTTGCCTCTCGCAACTGTATCCTCATCATTTGAACCTCTCACCGTCCATACCCAGTTGCCATCATCCATCCCCTTTTCACACCCAGCCCATCCTATTTCATCCCTTCTCATCACAGTACAGTAAACTCTAAGTTATCCAGTGTAATTTAGCCTACCCCCATTCCGGATATTGCAGAACACCAGATATTGCATAGTACCCCAATCAGGAATCCATTCGGCATTGAGCTGAATAATGTGTAACTATCCATCTCGACCCTCTGTCCTAACAACCTTCCTACATTATTACTCTTGAGTAAAATTAAGCATAAAATACAATACAGTATTGGTACAGCACATATAGTACAGTAATACAGTACATAATATGATTGTAATCATACTTTACTCACCAAGTGTTGGCATCAGTGGAGGGTAGATACACACAGATACATCCTCATTGTACAGTAGTCAGAGCACTAAGACACAGAGCAACTGCAGGGCTAAAAGGTTAGTCACAGCACTGGAGCAGAAAGTGAGACATGGGTGGCCACAGACTATAGCACTAGGGTTTAGCCATTGCTTGGGTCATAAGAGCAGAATGCACAGATTCGTCCTCCCTGTACGGTGTCCATTGGAGAGACTGAGAGAGTGACGGTAGGCTTGGCCTGCTGGGTGGGCCACTCCTGCAAGGCTGGCACATTGTGGGGTCTGCCTGCACGCCACTTGGTCCCATGTCCGAGCCAGAGGGCCAATTGCTTCCTGTTTCTGTGCTAGGTATTGTATAATTTAACTGGATACTGCTTTAATAGAGCTGAGCGAAAGCACTAGATAATGCGTTGCGCCAGATATTGCAACGACGGATAATTGAGGGTTTACTGTACTGATACATAAGTCCCATCCTTTCCTTCAGCTTCTCATTTATAATCCAAGTCCCCTACCCCATCATTCAGATGTGCACCACCCATCCATCCATCATCTCATTTTTGCGCATTTGAGTCTATAAATATCCTCCTCCTTTGCCACCCAAGTTCCACTGCTGCGCAGCACCATACTGCCAACACATGCCACACACAAGGACCCCCCTCCCCCCAGCACAGAGGGAAGGCCGTCTCAGTGTCAGAAAGGGCAACAACTTCTTCCAGGCAGTCCTTGCCCTTGCCACTGAGCTTGTTCCAGCCCCACCTCCAACACATATACTGTCCCCAAAATAACAAAACTGCACACACTCAAGAGATTCTCCAGCATGATGGTTCCTTTCCTGCTCTTCCCTTGCATGCTTTCTTCTGCACACCACACACACAAAATCAGCATTATTTTCAGCCTTCCTCTAATAGCACTTCATGTCATATCCACCAACTTAAGACAATAATTGCAAAAGATGGAGTTACTTTCCATACTTTTGTAGCAAGCGCTGCATGGCCACACTTCCTCTGCTTTGACAGTATTGCCACCTGCCCTAGGTATCATCACTTATGTTTTATCCATGGTTATTGTCAAATTTTGTACTTCATTCCATCTCTACACTTCCTAAATCTTGTCTCCACTTCAGTCTCATTCTCTACAACGTCTCCAGTCTCATTCTCTACACCCAGCACTAAGTGATTAGCACAAGACACCCCCCGTGGGAATTCTAAAGTCACGTGAAAGAGCTTTAACACCTAACCGCAGGGTGTCAGTCGGAACTGTCAAGAAATTGGTGGCTGGGCAGCACCATGTGTTGGTCGGAACCACACTTGTTTTCACTCCGCAGTTTGAAGTGGCTGCCACTTTATCTTGTTATCAAAAGCTAGGGAGGGACACCCACCAGCCAAGCCAACCATACCTCAGTCGTATCTGTGACTCTGCCAGGAGTAAGACAATCTTTTCTTAACCCTTCTTGTCCAATTCAGTTCCTGTCTCACATGGATTTTTGCCTCATCCATCCCTGCCAAGCCACTTTCCAAGGGTACTAGGAAAGGACTCAGTGATAGGGCATAGGGTGTGCCTTGGACACCACTGTGTCCAGTTTATCTAGTAATGGAGAAGTTATCATGTTGATAGCAAAGCCATAGTCAGGACCACATGTAGACGCACGAACACATCCTGTTCTCAGGGCAAAAGTTAGTCTTCATCCTCGCTTCATTACTCATCAACACAGCGACGTACAGACCTGGGGATACTTTCATTTGCAGGAGGAAGAGTTGTGTAATATGGTCTTTTTTTTCATTTCCCTAACTGCTATAGTTTCTGAGAAATGAAGGTTAGAAATAAGGCTCTTTTGTGGAATTTTTCAGTACTGAGGTGATTCATGAGCTGATTTTAGCCTGGCATCCAGGGGTTAAGTGCCATGATAAACAATTAGGGGCTTAAAACTAACCTCTGATGCACACCAACACATACAGAAAACTCCATACCGTCTCATGTGGGTGCAAACACTCGTACACTGCTAAAACCACCCTAAGCAACTACTCGTACTAGTTAATCCCAGACTTTTTTATGCCCACTTTACTAACTCTTTGGACACTCTGTCAAAGGCCCTCAGCCTTGCAAATCAACAAAAACAAATGTACTGTACAACTCTCTCTTCCTTCCTATATATATTTCTTGATGCTGTCGGACAAAGAATACTGCATCTGTGGTCCCCATGCTAGGCATTAATGCATACTGCATCTCATCATTAGTTGCTCACTCCCTTACCATACTAATCAGGAACCTCACTGTGCATTCAGTGGCTTCATTTCTCTCGAAGACCATAAATTCCGTTTCGTACAAACCTACCCAAACTCATTCACCAAGCCTTGCAACTCCCCTTCGTGCTCACTTAACAGCACAGTATCATCAGCAAACAACAGAACAGGGAGTTTCCATACACTGCCCTCTCTCATTAGGGCTGCTTCAACATCCACTGCCTGACCTTGTATCTCTTTGATAACCCCATCCATATACAGATTGAACAGCCATGGAGACATGACCATGGAGAGACACAAATATGATATCCATCCAGGAACCAAATCTCCACACACTCTGCCATGCCTTGCTGTGTGAGACGCTGTCCACTACAAGGGAACATTGGTTCGCTGCACAGGATGGACCTGCAGGGGTGGTTGCTTGCTTGCGGTTAATGGGTCTGCTCGACCTGACAGACCAGGGTCAACAGTAACAACAGTAGCTCCCACCTGGGTGTGAGCTCCCCTGTGTAACAGGGGAATATATGACAGACCGTTTCTCTTTCACGCCAACTGCCGCCAGGATAACAAGTAAAAGAATGACCTGTTCCCCCTTAACTCCCATTACACTTGTGGCAGCAGTGGGATATGCATTCTATAAAATCCAACCATACCCAAGAATCACCTCACATCTTTAACCTTTTTAGGAGACTTCATGGCAACCACTGCTTCAACATTCTCAGGGTCTAGCTTACATCCCTCTTCTGATACTAAATGTCCTAAGAACTTTACCATACTTGTTTGTGGGCAAACTGACATTTAGAGACATTTAGCTTGAGTCCGTTCTCAGTGAGATGTTTAAACAGGATTGATAGTCTATTAACCCGAGGCGTCCTGCCGATGTATGGGTACGTTACAACGTTTTGTCACGGTCACACCCAACGATGTACCCATATGTGCTGCAGTTGCAAGGTCCATCATTTGCGCATTTTTCAAGTCTCACAGGTGATTTTTGGTAGGCATATGTGGGAGACCTTCCTCTACCCATCATCAGGCAGAGATACTGCCTGGCCCCACCTGAACCCCCCCGCATGCCATTTTCCCGGCAACTCACCTGTTAGCAGTGGCCTGACCAGTAAAGACATGTCATGCCACGGTCTCTCCAATGACGAAAATCATGGTGAAAGTGATTCCTGAGGTGGAGGACAAAGGAAGAAACAAGACAGAGGGAGAAACAAACAGAAGTGATGAGGTGGTAATGTCGTAAAGGAAGGTGCCATATGTTGATGTTTTTGAAGAATGAACAATGCTTATATCGCCTATATTATTGCGTGAAAACCAATATACTCTTGTAATACATATAAATTCGTACCAAATAGATAGATAAATACCTAAATTGAGTGATTTGAAATAGTTACCTCTCCCATACTACCATTATCTCTGTAGTCAGGCCAGCTATAGAGTATGAGCCAGGTAGGGTAACTGTTATCTGTATCGTGCATTTTTCAGCTCAGATGGGCAAAAGCGCTCTCTGAGTTTCCGATGTTTTTCACCAAAAGCGGAGGTTTGAGCCAAAAAAATAAAATTCCAAAATTGGTCAGGACTGGGGGAGTGGGGGGGCAGTGGTGGAAAATCGGTGGGGACGTGACAGGTTAAGGAGCTCATCAAAGGTGGGTGCCCATAAAATGATATCATCCAGATAATTCTTTACCCAGCTTTCCTTCATAAGTGGGGCCAGAACAGACCCTAGCTGACGGGTAAATATTGCTGGACTACAACTCAACCCAGAGGGGAGTCTCTTGAGGTGATACAACGAAATTCCATCACTGAAAGTGGTAACATCTCGACTTTCCTCATCCAGTACCACCTGGTAAAATATGAATCCTTCATGTCAAGGGTTACATAGAAACAGTTTCCAGCTGCCTGCTTTACTAACTCATCTAACCTAGGCAACGATTGTAAGTCGGTTTGTAACTTGGTGTTAACTTGTCGATAGTCCAAACACATTCTCTTACTCCCATCTTGCTTTGATATTAGGACTATTGGATTCAACCAAGCAGCAGAAGATGGCTTAATTATGTCTTCTGTCTGCATATCTCCCGACTTTTGTGATATTATTGCTTTCGCATTCTCGGGACATCTTTACAGAGGACTTCTGATTGGAGTAGGGTCGGAAATACCAATGCGAGTAGGGGGGACCTTCATGGTTCCCAGTTCATTTTCACTAAGGATGAACACCTGATGATTCTGTTTGAGAATATTGGTCAACTGCTCTTTTCTTCTAGAATCTAAGTGATCCCAGTTGCACTTGTTAATTAAGACCTGCATTTTATCCTCTTAGGTAATGGGACCAGAGGCTGTGTCATAATTGGGAAGCATGGCATTGCTCACTGTGGTACTTCTGACTTGGAAGGGTGTGTCCTCAATTTGGTCATTAGATAATTTGTTATAAGTGGCCAGCAAGGTACCAGGTTTTAGACTGATTCTTGACCTACTAGGGTTATGAAAGGAGAGATAGACTTCCTTGTTCTCATTAACTGTAACACAGAGGGGTGCATCTTGGTGCCATGAACAAATCCCACCGCTGCCACCAGTGTAACTTTTTTTGTTGTGGTTTACGACAGATCGTTTCCCTTTCATGTCGACTGCCACCAAAATACCAAGGAAAAACACAGCCTGTCCCCTTCACTCCCGTTATTGCATGCCTAAGAACAAAGGGTAATATAACAGCTAATTAACTTAAATTATATCTCATTAAAGTCTTGGTTATAATCTTATAAAGTACACACATCCTCCTGCCCACTTAGGAGCACCAGTACTGAAAAATACTAGGAATACTCAAGACACGGGTGAGTGGGGTGCATGAGGTAGGGCTCAGAGGTAGATGTTTCGAAGTAACTATGAAGTATGGTGTCTCCACCAAAATATCTCTTTACCTGGGCATTTCTTCCCCTAGCACCAGCACCCTGTAATTTATTTGATTCACACTAGAAAAATAATACTATATGTGATCCTAAGTTAAGAGTAACAGACACAAATTATAACATTAACAATGAGTACATATTATGGTGTTTGTTTGCAAGAGTAGTTCGTTTTGTTTTTGAAGGCTCCAACATGCTTGCATGCATCGGCCTTGGTCACCTAATGGCAGCTTTCCGTGCTGCTCGATCTTTGACAGCTTCCCTGTTCAGTCCCTTAACCCTTAGATCACACTTACTGACCTCGTCCCATGTCTTTCTCGGTCTACCCCTCCCGACCCCTCCCCTAGTATTAACACTTCTCACCCTCTGCACCCAGTTACCATCCCCCATCCTTGGGTTATAGTTAGATTAGGTAAGTTTACCCCTGAACTCTCAGTTTCTTCCCACTTGACCTTGCAAAGGTAAAGATTCTAACTTTTATCCATTTTCCACTAGGAATGTAATCATTGGTTAACTTCTATTCATTTACCACTTGGAATGTACTCACTGGTTATGAACTAGCATACAGAAATTATTCTGTAGCGTAACACTGCCATGGTGAACAAAGGCTTTTTCCAACATGTCGTTCATGTCATTTCTCTACTTTCACTTGTCAGTTTATGCTAAGACTACTTCAGACTACATGTAATGTGTCTACGAGGAATATATGTGTAAGTACTAACCTCTTTAGGAGGGCAAAATATCCTACAGATCCATGGGAAGTATGAGTGCAGTAGGGATTCCTGCCCAACTCTGCTCCACGTCTTGTTAGACAAAGGCAAGAGGGGAACTCGGTACAGGGATGAGACGAGGGAAAATTCCATTTACCAACTTTTTCTCTTAGCTAATTTGGCATTATGAATTTAATATGAGAGGAAGTGTTATCGAATGTGATTGTTATCGTCCACTCGTCTGTTTTTAATAAATTAGTTTTACTAGGATTTTAGGAAATCGAGAGGATAGTGGAACTTTATGTCACACTGAAAGAACAGTGACGTCAGGTTCGCGGGTATTTGAGTTAAGGATGGTGGGCTGTTCAAATCCAGTCTCGCACCCATTGCATTCATGGAGTCCTAATATTAAAGTAAGGACAAATATTATCATGCCTATTTTAGGCAACAAGTGAGTGAAGGGAAAAGTCTTACCCAGAGCTTATAAATGATTGCTATGGATTACTGGCACCATTGTACCTGTACATTGCCATACCTGCTCCACCAACCACTCCTCAGTCCCAAGCTTTTTCATTGCTCACTTTACCATGTCCCTGGGTCCTCTGGTAAAAGTCTTTTTCAGATCAACAAAAAACAAAATATAACTCCCTTCCATTTTTTTTTTTTTTCTGAAGCTGTTGGACAGTTATTATTGCATCAGTGGTCCCTATGCCTGGCATAAACCCAAACTGCATCTCTTCATTATTCACACTTTCCCTTATCATGTCTTCCAGGACCCTCTCTACTACCTTCATTATCTGGCCCAAATGGTATGCCTTTATAATTTCCTCTTTCCTGGCCATCACCCTTCCCCCTATAGATGTTTACATATATGCCCTTCAGCCAGTCATCTGAAACAACACACTGATTACAGTATAATAGAATTTATCAAATCATTAACTAAACCAGTTCATCTACCTCTGGAGGCCTTCGACATCTCAACAGCTGACCCAGACATGCCCCCCCCCTCCCCCCAGCCACACCTCATCAACCTCCCAGCCCACAGATGGTACCAACCTTAGCCAAAGGCCAAGGACCAAACATGGGACCCACCATCTTTCTGTGCTCAGGCAAACTCCTCACCCATCAGCTGGCTACAGTGTGTTCTCTGGGCATCCTTAACCCATGGAGTGAGGCAATATATGGTACTGTAGCTAATTTCCTTTGTTTGATCCAATGGACTGTGGTTGAGCAGCAACAGTAGTAACAACAACAACAATGGCAACAATAACAGCTGCAACAACAACAACTTCTACAGCCAGTAAATCCCACATACTTAGTGGTAACATAAAAAAAATTCAGTCCCATCTTCTCTCGTCAAATGAAAGAACACATCCAGGAGAGATACAGCTTACTAGTGAAACAACAAATTCATCTGACTCCAAGGGAATTTATGAATTAGCAAAGTAACAGCAGTATTTAACCGATCAATTTGCATAAACTTTCATGGACACTTTATCATAGAACCAACAGCAGATAGTATTGAAAGACAACGGCAACACATTCATACATCCAAAAACTCACCCCCTTCCAGGCCATGAAACCTAACTGAACAAAGACTGAGCCATCTTCAGCATGACAAAAGAAAGAGACAACCTAATAAATTGTTACATATCAGTAAGCCACAAAATCACCAACCCTCAAAACAGAGCATTAAATCACACACACACACATTCACTACTACAGCTACCATCACTACAGCTTCTGTAGTTACCATCACCATCACTGCTACAGTTACCATTATTACTATTACTGTAACTACCACCACTGTCACTCACAGCTACTGTTACTACTGCCATAACCACCATCATTACTCCTACACAGCTACCATCACTGCCATTACTACATCTGCTGTCACTGCTATAAATGCCATCACTACCACTGCTACAACTAGCATCATTATTACTACTGCAACTTCATTAACATCATTACTGCTACATTGACTTTCACTTCCACCACTGCAACTAGCATCACATCCACTATTGTCATTACCACTGCTGTCATAGCTTCTATCACTACAGCCACCATCACTGGCACTTCCTTAGCTACCATCACTACCACCAGCTGGCTGTGTAGGTGGTGACAGCCTGGCATTCATGGCAAATGGATTATGGTTTAGTTAATTGTGTAAAATGAGAAAGCATACACAAAAAATGCTTGTGCTGAGGGTTTACTGTACCTCACACCCCTCTCAAATAATTATCTGGTTTCACTACAGTATCTTGCATGATTTATTTCCCACCAATTCACATACTGTATACAGTAGACCTTTGTTTTACATTGAGTATGTATTTGAAAAATATCCATTGCATAACGATTTACTTTGAGTAAATCATAACATGACTTTAATGGGGATATGTTTTTGGCCCAGGGTCACCCACCAAACAAGTCTAAAAACAAGTTTCTAACTCACCTAAATTGGTTGTTATTTCATTTCATTGCACTTTACTTGCTGCTTGAACAGCACAGTGTTGTTCCATCTGTGACACTAACACTTCTGATGGTGATGAGTGCAAATGCCATCTTGTAACAGTAAATGACTGTAGACCTGGAAGAGGGTGATTGTATAAGTGAAAATAGTGATTGCTTAAAGACAGTGAGGCTTTGTACAGGATTATAGTCATGGTATAGGTAAGAATTCTGTCATATTAAAAAAAAAAAAGGTCGTAACTTTTTCATCATCGTCTGTCTGCCTACCTATAGCCAGACACCATAATCCCATAGGGGGTGGCCATTTGTCTTTGAGTTAGTTGTTTTATGGGGAGGGGCACTAACCCTCCACAAACCCACTTGTTGACACATAGGGAACACGTATGTATGGGTTGAATGGTTACCATCGAGCACTGTAAATGGTTTCCTGGCATATAGGAAACCACACTAGAAGAGAAAAAGTCACTAAATATGAAAAAAAAAATACTGTTCAGTGGGTAAGTGTGGAAGTGATCAAGATTGTTTTACGGTTATATAAACAGTAAGATGAAAATTAAAGACAGAATGGTAAGATTAAATGATGATAATAAAGAATATGAAAGTGGTAAAGACTTGTGTAAGATTATGAATGAGAAACCTCAGACAATATTTATAAAGGAAAAAGATTTTCAGAGGCTGGAAATTAATCATGAGATTGGTAAACAAAATACTGCAAATGAGGTTAAATTTGAACCTGAGGAACTTTTGGAGTTGATGAAAAATAAGAATGTAACCAAAGCCACAGGAGCAGACAACATGTCTGGTTGGGTAATCAAGGAATGTGCTGAAGAGTTAGTTAAATCAAATACATGAGATAATAAAGTGATCTCTAATGGAGGGAGGTTTGCTTAGGGATTGGAAAGGAGCAAGTATAGTACTACTCTGTTGTGTATGCGATAAATCTCTTGTTGGCTCATCGTATGATGAAGATTTGTTATTCTGCATGTTTGTCTATGTATACTGTACTTCTGGTTGGCCATGCTTCTTCATCATTATTATTATGTGAGAGAAATCTTCATGTCTGGGTTAGCTTTTAAATGGTTTTGGTTAGTTGGACAGCAGAAACCATCCTTTGGAACATGGTTTTAGTGCATACCCATGGGTTTTACCACCAGGGAAGCTTGTAGCATGATTTCATAATGATAGCTTCATATAGTGTTGTGCAAAGCATCACAGAGTACTCAGTGCCCATCTGCTGCAATCATCTCACTAGAGACACAGTCCTTTGTTTTAAACAGGTTCTTATTGTATATGACCTCCCACTTACTCTTGCTCTCTCCTCCTCCTTCTGTCTTGAGAACACTTAGTTGGATGCCTCCAAATAAAAAAGGGAATTCAGAGTGGCAAAAAAAAGGATGGGTAAAAAATTAATTTTGTACTCAGTGAGTTGCTTATGGAGGCATCCAGTGCAGTAGGCTGTGGTCAGAAAATTGCCACTCATAACCAGCCAATGTAACACTGAGTGAGGCCACACACAGCAGTGGCAGCCTGACTTACAGCTACCATCAAGAGTGGTTCAGCATGGATTCCTGGCAGCCATTTTGTAAGAGAAGCATGTGATGTCTGGACCCTTATTTTGAAGAGCAGATGAGATATCACCAACCTTGAAGGAAGGTCCTTCTGCTTTATGGGACATCATAACTGGAAACCAAAAGTAGAGCAGCCTCTCCCCAGCTGTCTAAGAGTGGATGATGATTCATCCTATCACAAATTCAGTTGCATAAATTTTGTCAGAACTGGCTGTCTCTCTTCATAAGGTACATAAAAAAATTCAGTCACTATTAGTAAATTTTTTTTTTTTCCACACGATGTTTTGCTTGTAGAGTAGTTAATAAATTCAAAGTTTAATTCTTGAATCTTATTATTCATATGATTTACTAAGTCTCATGCCATTTGCAGTGCTTTATACTGTATATGTGTGCATGTGTTCAAGTAACTACCAGTACTCATTGAACACAGAACATCTACAACAGTGTACAAAACCTTGGGTGTGGAAGTTCTTTGTGGTGAACAGTTATTGCTTTAATCCAGCCATTCTAAATAAGCAAGCTTTCAGCTTTATAGAATTAACTTTTATTATTTTTTAGCTATGTAGTGGACTTCATAATATGGCCAGTGTTAGCAAAAGCATAATGTAAAAATACATTGTCATGGTAATGCCTTTATTAATTTTGCCTCTGGTTTCAGCATGGAAGGTCTGGCATCAGTGGAGACTTTATGGGCTTCAGTGATAATGAATCGGAGACAGACTCAGATGTTGAGGGTGGAGACAAACGGAAGGACTCGATTGCCTCTGATGTAAGTACTGCATGTGATTTTTTTTTTTTTCTTAGCTTTGGTCAGTTTTAGCAAACATTATGAGATTGAGCTCAAGCACTGTGTTTAAGTTGTATTTCATATTCTTTAGTGTCATTATCATCATCGTTGCCATCATTGCCATGATCATTATCATTCTCATAATCTATCTGCTGTTTGTCTATATATTGCCAGTTGCTTCAATCCCACACAGGGCAGCCACAAACAAATCACCATGCCGCCCTGTCCAATGCCATTTTGTTGCCCTGCTCCCAGTTCACACCCCCCTCTCTCATATACCTCTCCACTCCATCCCTCCATTTCATCCTAGGTCTCCCCCTCCCTCTTCTTCCCTCCACCTTACTTGCATACACTCTCCTCATTAATCTCTCCCCCTCCATCCTCTCCACATGGTCAAACCTCTTCAGTGTGTTTCTCCTGACACTTTCTGTCACATCCACATCCACACCACAACGCTCCTTCACTTCCTTATTTGTCAGTCTGTCTCTCCACATGCTCCTTTCAAATAACTCATTTCCACTGCTTCTACTCTTGACTTGTATCCCTCCAACAAAGTCCAGGCTTCACTTCCATACATTAGAGTTGGTATCCACAATACTGTCATGCAGCGACATTTTTACTTCCATGCTCACTTCCCTGTTTCTTATCACTGCTTTCAAAGAACCAGCAACCTTTCTTCCCTGTTGTACCCTTTCAAGCACTTCACCCTCTAAACTTCCATCCTTACTCATCACACTGCCCAAGTACTTAAACGTGCCGACATTTTACATTTCCTCCTCAACCTACCTCACTGTACATTCAGTGGCTTCATTTCTCTCGAAAACCATAGCTTTACTCTTCCCTGCATTCACCTTTAGGTTCTGTTTCTTACACACTCTCCCAGACTCATTCACCAGGCCTTACAATTGCCCGTCATCTTCACTTAACAATACAGTATCATCTGCAAACAACAGTAGGGGGAGTTTCCACTCACTTTTATTAGGGCTGCTCCAACTTCCACTGCCCTACTTTGTACCTCTTTTATAACCTGATCCATATACAGATTGAACAACCATGGGGATATAACACATCCCTGCTTGAATCCAACATTCAGATAGAGAAATTTACTCAGTTCACTATCCACACACACTGCTGCCTTAGCACCCTCAAATAGAGAAATTTACTCAGTTCACTATCCACACACACTGCTGCCCTAGCACCCTCATACATACCCTTCACAGCTTTCAACAACTTCCCATTTACTCCATATATGTTATTCATAATATTTCCACATTCCTTGTCTATCCACCCTGCCATATGCTTTCTCCCAGTCCATGAAGGCTTTTACAACTTCTTTCCCTTCTCTAGAAATTTTTCCACTAATGACCTAAGAATGAATATCAGATCTACATGACCTCTTCCCTTCCTAAAGTCTCCCTGTTCTTCTCCAACTAATTCTTCTGTTATTTTCCTAACTCTGTAAGTATCCTATCACATACTTTTCCTGTTACACTAAGAAGACAAATGTCCCTATGATTACCACACACTTTTTTTCCCCCTCTTTCTTTGTGTAGAGGAATAATTGTACCTGACTTCCAATCCTCCCGAACTCTACATTCCTCCCAGGCCAATCTGCAAATCTTCCATATCCATTCTACTACTTTATCTCCATTTTAGGAGATTTCATTGTTCACCATCACCTTTGGCTCTCCTCTCCTTTCACTGATCCACCTAATGAACAAGCCTACATCTTTTCTATCCTTAATGACCTAGAGCAGCTTATACAGCACCCTACCCGTATCCCTGACCGCCTTGGAGAGAGCTCCAACATACATGACCTCTTCCTTACAACTAATCCTTCAACTTACGCTGTTAATCTTTCCTCTCCATTGGGCTCCTCTGATCACAACCTTATTACCTTGACCTGTCCTCTCACTCCGATGCGGCCTGTGGATCCCCCAAAGAAACGTCGACTGTGGCACTTTGGAGCTGCGGATTGGGTGGCCCTCAGGCAGTACTTCTTTGATTTTCCCAGGAATGATCATTGCTTCCATGACTGTGAGTCATCTGAGTGTCCTTTGCGTATTGAAGAAGTTATTCTCTTGAGCGTGGAAGCATACATTTCGTTCTCATACCCTTTGACTGATGCAAGAAAGCCTTGGTGTAATCACGCTTGTTCTAATGCTGTCAGACCAAGGAGAGGGCCTATAAAAGGTACCAGAGCCAACCCACCCCTGAATCGCATCTTGTTTATATTTATGCCCAGAATCATGCTAAGTCTTTTCTTCGCCCTGCTAAAAATAATTTCATCTGTACTAAATGCTGTCAACTCTCGAACTTGAACTCTCCCCACTCCTTCTGGCACCTTGCCAAAAACCTTTCTAACAACTTTACTTCATCATCCTTCCCTCCTCTTTTCCATTCTAATGGCTCTGTAGCTATTTCTTCTATGGATAAAGCAAATCTCTTCACTCAGACTTTCTCCTCCAGTTCCACCTTTGACGATTCCAGTGCTGTTCCTCCATTACTTCCTCCCCTCAAACTTCCTCATGGCTGACAGTAAAATTTCTTCAGCTGATATATTTCTTGCCATCACTGGCCTTAATACTAACAAGCCATATGGGGCTGATGGAGTCCCTCCTGTTGTCCTAAAGAACTGTGCCTCTGTGCTTACACCCTGCCTAGGTAAACTCTTTCGCCTTTGTCTTTCAACATGTACCTTTCCTTCTTGCTGGAAGTTTGCTCTCATTCAGCCAGTTCCAAAGAAGGGTGACCATTCCCAACCTTCTAGTTATAGTTCAATTGCCTTAACATCCTGTGTCTCAAAAGTTTTCGTGGCAGTTCTTAACAGAAAAACTTTAAAGCATCTTTCCTGTCACAACCTTCTTTCTGATCGTCAGTATGGGTTCCTTAAGGGACGCTCCACTGGTGATCCTCTCACCTACCTTTCAGACTCCTGGTCATCCTCCTTTTGGGACTTTGGCAAAAGCTTTGCCATTGCACTTGACATCTCAAAGGCTTTCGATCGAGTCTGGCATAAATCTTTAATTTCCAGACTGCCATCTTATACTTTCTATCCTTCTATCTGTGCCTTCATCTCTGGCTTCCTTTTTGGTCGTTCTATAGCCGCTGTTGTAGATGGCCATTGTTCTTATTCTAGATCTATCAACAGTGATGTTCCTCAGGGCTCTGTCCTATCACCAACTCTCTTCCTTTTATTCATCAGTGACCTTCTAAGCTGTACATCTAACCCTGTCTTGTATGCTGATGATTCCACCCTTCACCTTTCCATTCAGTTCCCGCAACGTCCATCTCAACAGTTACTTCAACAACTTCAACAAACAAGGGATGAGGCTATGGCACACCTATTGTCTGACTTGGCTCATATCTCTGACTGGGGTAAAAATAATCTTGTTGTTTTTGATGCATCAAAAACTCTGGTTTTTACACCTATCAACCCGACACAATCTTCCACAGGAATACCCACTAATGATTAATAATATGCAGCTCAATCCTTCATCATCCTTGAACATGCTTAGGGTTTCATTCACTTGGGACTTATCTTGGAAAGATCATGTTGCATCTCTTGTAAAATATGCTTCCAAGAGATTGGGTGTGCTAAGCTGACTCCGTACCTTCTTTACCTCAGCACAGTTGTTGACTTTATACATGGGTTTTATTTGCCCCTGTGTAGAGTACAACTCTCATGTGTGAGGAGGCACCCCACATACAGCTCTTCTCAATAGGGTGGAGTCAGAGGCTTTTCGTCTCATTAACTCCCCTCCTCTTACTGGCTCTCTTCAACCTCTGTCTCTTCGCCACAGTGTTGCATTTATCTCTTTTCTATTGCTGCTTCAATGATCACAGCTCCTCTGAACTGTCTGCTTGCATCTCTCAACTTCTACGATGGGTGTGTAGCACCCGTCTAGCAACAACTCTCATGCCTTTTCTGTCCAGCTCTCTAATGCTAGAGTTAAATGTTACTCCCTATCTTTATACAACAGACTCTGGAACTGTCTCTCTCTGTCTGTATTTCGTACTTCCTTTAGATCTCCAGTCTTTGGAGCGCAGTGTGTCCAGGCATCTCAAAATGAATGGATCTTGAATTTGTCACTCTTTTGTATTATTTTTGTTTTTTTCTTGGAAGGAATGGTTTGTGGGCTCCTGGCCTTTGGTTCCTTCTTTGTTGCATATATATATATATATATATATATATATATATATATATATA
>JAGKTI010002138.1:0-10749 GCA_018397915.1 Birgus latro
GCCAGACTCTGCATAAGTAACGTTCCAAAGAATATTAACCAGCCACACCTAAAAATAGATCGCTAAGGAAGAGATGTTAAAAGTTTTAAAAATGGTACACATCGTCCTTATTTATATAATTATTTAGTTTATTATTTTCCATATTAGTGAATGTTGAAGTGCAGAATAAATCGCTGCAGAAAAGTTGCTACGAAACCTCCAGTCACCGTAGAATGCATTCGAGACTATAGTGATCGAGAAGGGGAAGGCAATCCACCTAAAAACAGTGATAATAATGATCAAAATAATAATGACTGACAAACAATCTGGTTCCTAGAGAAGCTCCCGCATCGAAAAAATAATAATTACTAGAGAAAAGGGAGGGGGGGGAATTGATCTTTCACCCTAGTTATTTACTGAGTTATGAAAAGTGGGATACAGTCAAATTGATTTCGTATAAACCCAAGTGCCTTGTGGCTTCGCGTGAGGTAAATTTAAAGCTAGACGGTGACTGCGAGTTTTTAGATCCTGCGTGACCAAACCGGAATTACTTACCTTTAAATGCCGCTTTTTATAATCAAGAAATGCAGTGTGGGTGCTAATGTCACTGATATTCTAAATTCCTTATACTCATGTCACTGATATTCTAAATTCCTTATACTCATGTCACTGATATTCCAAATGCCTTATACTCTTGTTACTGATATTCTAAATGTTTTATACTCATCTCTGTCACCTTAACTACTGTCTCTGATAGTCCAAATGCCATATACTTTAGTCACTAAATGCCTTAAACTCTTGTCGCTTATATTTTAAATGCCTTATACTCTTTTCACTGGTATTCTAAATGCCTTATACTCTTGTGTCACTGATACTCTAAATGTCTTATACTTTTGTCACTGATATTCTAAATACCTTATACTCTAGTCACTAAATGCCCTTTACTCTTGTCACTGATATTCTAAACGCCTTATACTCTTGTCACTGATATTCTAAGTGCCTTATACCCCTGTCTCTTATCACCTTGAATGCTCATCTGTAACAGTATATTAACACTAGAGTATTTTACTAGTCACGAAGAAGTGCCATGGAACGAATGCAATGCCGTAGCGTTACCTGTTCAGCCACTGAGATGAGAAAAATAAGGCGAAAAAATATTAAAACTCCCTAACACCTCTTCCTAAGCGATTTGTTTTGCATATTATACGTTACTGTCATCTTATGTATTGCTTAAATCATTCTGATATTGCCATACTTTGAAAAAGTAATGTAGAAAATTATAACCAACAGATCCTAATATAAATAAATTTAAAAAAAATAAATAAATCGCTGAGGAAGTGGTGCTAGGGAGCTTCCGTAACCGACGAGAATATTGGCTTATAACTTTTGACTGTACTTAGGCTGGTATGGAAACCTTCTCAGTGCCTTATCCTTAGCGATTTATTCTCAGTTTTAGCATCTTACCTACTCTCCTATCGTATTGCATTTTTCATTCAGTACTGACAAGGTTTGGATAATTGACACATACAAGAGGGTTATTAGGACGTGACATGCAGAATAAATCGCTAAGGAAGAGGCGTTACGACAGGTATGCGGCCTTTATCACAAGTGTTGCCTTCATTTAACATTGTCACTTTTTTATAAGAAAATGAATGACAATAAATAAATGAATAAAAAGTGCGAAGGGTTCTTATGTGTGAGGTGGGGTCTGGATTCCGGTGGCTTGAATGGCTTGTGAGTGAGTGTGTGGCCCATTGTACAACCAGTTTGCGCCTGGTTGTCTAGTGGGCCAAGGCGCACCAATTGGATATGGCTTATGATGGTTGAAAGCCGAGGGTTAGCACTGGCCCTCTATAATGCATGAAAGTACCTCAAAATGCCTGAAAAAGAGTAGAAAATGCCTGAAAATTGCCTATAAATGCCTGAAATGCCCGAAAATGCCTCTGAAGTTCTGAATGTCTGAAAAATCCCCGAAAAAAATGCCCCAAGACCCACTATTAGAACTTTCCTTGGGCCCCTATTCTCTTCGGTCAAGGAAGCTCTCCATTGCCTTTTCCTAAGCGATTTATTTTTCTTATTACGTCTTGCAGTACTCTTATGTGTTATATGAATCCCTCCAGTATCGTCATACTCCCTAAAAATAGCATACAAAAGGATATTAACCAGCCATATCCCAAAATAAATCGTTTAAGGAAAGGTGTTTAGGGAACTTCCGTAACCAACGAGAATACGAGCCTTGGCCTCCACAATTTTTTAATCTTAGTTTTGCCTCTTATGGTCATATGGAGAGGATGGAAAATGAGAGACTGACTAGAAGAGCGTATGAGTGAAGTGGAGGGGGAGAACAAGGATAGGATGGAGAGGAGAGATGTATGAGAGAGGGGAAGACATGGAGAGAGGGCAGCCCACATGGTAATGGACAGGGCGACGTGGAGTCGATTTGTTTGTAGCCACCTCTTGTCTGGCAATAGATAGATATATAACAAGGTAGACAGATAGATACATCCCTGAAGATAAGGAAGTAACTCACAATAAAAGGATATTACAATCAGAAAGAGGTGTAGTGAAGTGTCTAATCAAGGTTGGAGTTAGGGAGGAGACAAACAAACCACCTGGATCTCAAAATCTTGTATAGAAGTCCAATGTCCGTTCAAAGCTGACGTGGTTGCTCTGACGGCAGCGAATTGTTTAGATGAGAGAGAGAGAAAGGGAATAAAAAAAAAAAAAAAGGCAAGAGGCTGGTACGCATGACCGTGGGGCTGTATCACTCAAGGTCAAGCTCTCAGGATCTAGCACTAGTAATGAGGCTGAAGGAGAGGACATTAAAAAAAAAAAAAAAACTATAAACGTGGTCTTATGAAACGGGTGTTCTTCCATTTGTTTTTTTTTTTTTAGTCCAACCTACTTGATCTATTGGTTGTATAATAGCTTTGGAAATTTCGTGGCAACTCTTCCTTACTCTGCACATTATCAATATCCTCTCGTATCGTTTTTCATGCAAACTATGTCGATATTATGATGTTATAGATAGAATACAAAAGAATGTCAGAGTATAATATGCAAACCGACTTGCTTAGGAATTGCAATTGCTACTTGTGCTATGACCCCTACTATAATAGGCCTATAGGTATGATCCCGCCATCTAACGACAATGGCTAAGTTTTTGAATCGAAGTTGATACTTTGTAACAAGGCAAACGAAAATGAGTAAATCTGAAGGCAAATCAAACACACGTCAAAGATGCTTGAACAGTTTCTTAACCTATTTTACTTCCTTTCCGGTGATCTAAATTAAAATTTCAAACATTACCACGACGAAAGCTTCATAAGGCCTTTACGTTTTTTGTGCGCCCGTCAACACATAGCGCATTTACTGTAAGGAAACTGTGCTGATAGGCCTACATTTTTTGTTCGGGTCTTTAATGCAAGAGTTAATCCATAATCTTAATTATGTATGCAACTAGACGGCTATCCCCTCTGCCTATGACCCATAATCTTTTAAACGAAGTGTCCAGGCATCTCAAAATCAACAAATCTTGAGTTTGACTCATTAATTTCTGGGAGGGGTAACTTATTTACAGGATTCCAGCCTTTAGTTTTTTTTTTTTTTTTTCCTAAAGATACATTGCAGGCTACAGTACTGGGAGGGTTTTCACTCTCCTCACTGAATCTGTCCCACTGAACTTTATATTATAGAGCTCAGTGATCCATCCCTGTAATGCAGTGGTTGATGGAGTGAATTTCTTAATCAGAACAGCATCTAGAAACTATTCATACTGTATGTAATGTAGGGGCGAAATAGAGTTCACAGGTACTGTAATATAAGGGTGAAATTCATTTCACGGATACTGTAACATAAGTGTGAAACATAGTTCAAGGGTACAACCATGTAAAGGTAAAATGTAGTTCAAGGGTACAGCAATGTAAGGGTGAAATACAGCTCACAGGGACTGTGATATTTTTCATATAGTTTACCCAACATTTACTCGTTTTCTCACAATGTATTAGATAATGTTGGAACTAGCTTAATATATATTTTGTTTATTATAATTTAATTTTTATTTTATACGCATATTTATGAATTATCAATTTCAGTATAACACTCCATTAATTAATCTGAGTATTATCATTTTACCCATGATATGTAAACATTAGAGTTACCAATATTTTTAAATCAGTTTAGATCTAGCAGCGAAGAACACAGGCAAGCGCCGTCGTCCATGATGGCAGCAGCGGCAGGACCTAATACAAGTAATTTTGCTCAAAGTTCTGCTTTTGCCGACGCAGTACAGCGTGCTAGACAGGTACTTGTTATAAATAAGCTACCTCCAACATTTCTGTGAGGAATTTATAGTCGATAATGTTAAGTAAGTAGTGAGATAGTGCATGTTTGTGGAGCGAGTTCCCTCCAAGTTGAAAGACGTAACTTAGGCTATCGATGCGGAATTTCATCGATTTTTCTCTGGTATTTCGCCTAGGCAGTTGGGCAGTTGGTGACTGTGAGTAGACTGTGCCAATAAATAAAGGGGTAATGGAGAACTGAGGGTATGAGAAGAGGGTGAAGGAGAGGGCAGGAGTGACGTCACGGGCGGTAAACACCTCGGGCTGCTGGCAAGGTAATGGCGTCGGCCGCGTGGTTCCCATTATTATACCTCAATATACCTCACGTTTACCCTTTAGTTCGATATTTTGGCTGGGTAGTAGCAGCTTAGGCGGTGCCAATTTTGTAGGAGATAATGAAGTGTGCGTGGTGTAATGGCAATGATGGGGAAGAGACGGCGGGGGTGGGGGTGGGGTCGGCAACGGAAGTATGGAGTCGGCTTTTTTTTTTTTTTTTTTATAAGCCTGTCGGTTTGCCGGTTTATTAGCCATCTTTGTGATTCTCCCGGTGCCAGAGTTTTTGGGTTAGTAGTTTGATAAGGTTGTATTAAATGCCTGATTGGATAGGTCTGTGATAGCTGCCAATTAATGTAAACTGCATAAGTAATTTAGGATATTTCATGTGTGTGGGGGGAATTTTTCAGAACACGACCCCAGTGGATTTGGTTTGGTATTGATCAGTTTGATACAAGTAATAGTACAGCACCAGGCCATTAAAATAATGTAGGGCAAATCTAACAATCCCATAAGGGAATCCAGGTTGTTTTGCCCCAAGCACAGTTTCACCCTGAGTGGCTTCACTTTTTTATATTTACGATAAATCAATATGTGGATGTAAGCGTTGATTTAATAATATCAATACACCATTTGCTTTGAGTATTCATATTCTTATAAAAGCACGAAGACAGCGGACAGATTATTTAATTTGTTCATAAAGTGGTAAGTGGTGGCGACCATCATTCACTCACATAATGCAGTGCTGCCTACTTCTTCCATCACCTTAATCATCCCTTTTCTGTGTTTGCCCTTTTCTTTTCGTATTTCTTCCATCTTTTCTGTCACTTTTTCCCACTCTACTTTCCTCTTCATAGGGCTTTACATTGAGTGACAAGCCAAATGTTTTCCTGTAAGCCAGGAAACCATTTAGAATGCTGGTTGGTAATCATATAACCAACACATATGTGTTCCCTACGTGGCAACAAGTGGGTTGGTGGAGGGTTAGTGCCCCTGCTCATAAAGCAACTAACTAAAATACAAATGGCCACCCCTTACTGGAGTTCGGGACCATTAGGTCGTATCATTTTTGGCCATGATCTGTTAGCCCAATAGAACTTTAAGTTGTTTGGAGTTTAGGCCATAAGACGTTTAGGCTGTAAGATGTTTAGGCCTCAGGAACCTCAAGGCCATGAGATGCTTAGGTCGAAGGGTGATAAAATTATTGAAAACTGTATAGTATAATGTCTCTATTGGTGAATAAAAAAGAAAAATAAATTTTAATTTTTCTTACATAAATGGTTATACAATATTCCATTCAAGTATGAGTTATTTTTTTAAAGAAACCAACTAACTGTACTCATTTTTTTTTTACTGAGGCAAAAATGCACTTGTCTGGTTGGTAATGATTGGCTGAATGCAGTATTATTTCATGATCTCTCTGCTCATTAGCTTTATTAATTGACAGCATATATCTGAGGGGGAAATTTGGGTTAGTAAATGCTATTTGGACATGTATTCAACCAGTCATCACCAACCTGTTAAAGTGCATCTTTGCCTCAGGAAAAAAAAAAAAAAACTGTCTAGTGTTTGCTATAGGGGTTAACAGCCATCAAGACTTAATGTTTTTCCTCTTACTGAGTAAGTAAAAAACCGGAATATTTTGTAAATTTGTGGAGCACATTGGTGGGCCAGTCATCGGTTTACAGGCCTGGTCAGGCCTACAGGCCATAGGTTGCCAACCCCTGCTGTAAAGTACTGTATAGAATTCTCAGGGCAGTTTTAACAAATGAAATTTTGTATCCTGTTTTGACCATTTCATTTTTTAAGCTTGGGATATTTCTCGCTTTTATTAAATGTGTGGTATAGGGCAGTCATAGATACTCACATTGTGTTTTGCAATGATGTAATATTTTGCACAGTTCTCTCTCCGTTTTTGTGGCTTTGCTATTTATGGTTTTGGTTTTATGTAAGTGAATAAACCACCTCCAAATATGTAAGATATAGGTGTATTTGGGGGTGAATTTACACCTTATTAATATCTTGAAATACACTTTAGACATGTTGATTTTTCATGTCTTATGAACTGCAAAGGGTTATTAGGCAATCAGATTGGTAGATTGTATGTCGTGTCCTTGTACAGGTGACTTTATGCTCCCTCTTCTGTTTTTCTTTCCTTCATTCTTTCCTTTTCCTTCTGCCTGTGGGTGACTGTACACTGAGTGACAAGCCAAATGGTTTCCTATAGCCTACACTAGGAAACCATTTACTGCCGGTGAAGGTTTATATCCAAGGGGTGGTTGAGGTTTATTGCTCATGTAATGTCACTCAGGGATGAGTGAGGCTACTCACTCTCATCTTAAATGTCAGGACCAACGTGCCTAGCCCCGGGCTCCAATGCTCCTCATGGGGCAGTGTAAGATTGGGTGATGATTGACTGCCTTGACCATTTTGAGGGGAGGCCGATTATATTTTGAGTTCACCTTTTGCAGGTGGTGTGTATTATGTATCCCTAATGATTGTGGAGAGGTCACTGCATATCACTTGCTTATTTTCACTTTGGAGCTGTTAAAAAAAAAAAAAGTTGTGTATTGTTGATCAGAGGAGGATGTCAGAACTGTGGAATCATTAACCAAAACATTAAAGTGAGAGATCCTTGTTACCTCTGCCAAGGAGGCTATGTTTTACCCTATGCTGGTGTGTTTGTTTGTCTATCTGTCTGCCTTTCTGTTACCAGGATTACTCAAAAAGTTATGAATGGATTTTGATGAAATTTTGTGGAGGAGTGGGCCATGGGCCAAGGAAGAATTATTAAAATTGTTGGTGGATCAAGATCCGGAGTATCCTGCACAATATCTCTAAAAGTTCTCAATGAATTTCAGTGGAATTTTGTGAAAAGGTGGGCCATGGACCAAGATAGAATTGATTAGATGTTGGGGTGGGGCCGGATCCTTTCTATTGGCATTGGCAGAGGTATGCGCTCTCTAGTATAAGAAATGTTTTCTGTAGCTAGTTTTCAAGCTGTAAATAAACAAATAAGTGATTTGCAGCTCAGCAGTCTGTTTTGTAGCTTTATGGCTTGCTTTAAAGGTGCCATTTTTGGAGTCTGTGTTGTCACCCACATGCACAGTTTTAAAGTGAAGAATTATTATACAGTACACCATATTTTACCGTAGGTTATGATAGATTACTCCGCATTGATTCTGGACACTCAACTAGACCTCTATATCCAGATCTGCTTTAGTCACTGGTCATGTTGGTTTATATTAGAGAGGATAGATCTGTAAATCCGGGTTATATGTAGCTGCCTTTTTATAATGACCTTCTGGCTGCAGTAATTTTAATTACCTCTGAGACTTTCTTTATACTTATAAAATTGATTTACCAATTTACAGTGCTGTTTGTATTAAATATATACACAATTTTTTAATACTTGCTGGAGTTAATGGAATTAGTGTATGGTTGCTCTCTTACACACAAACTTTCAAGTTGCATACTTCTGGATAATGAACTTTAAGAATTTATCAAGTTATTTGGTCAGTGATGTTTACAAAGTAGGACCGAATGACAGTGTTACTGCATTAATTATACAATTTATTTGAAGTACTTGTTAGATCAGCGGTGCTTCTGTTTCTGCTCGAGTTCACCGGTGGTTTGTACATTTTTGGCCTCAATGTCTTAATGAATCAGTTCTCAAGCTATGAACCTTCTCTGAAATCTATTTACTGTAGTTACTAAGGAGGGGAGCATCTGGACATCATGACAAATGGTGATGATTTTCTGCATTGGTTTGTGCTTTATAATTTTGTCCATAGAAACTGTGGTATAATGTAGTTTTCTTGTGTTTGCCAACAGATTGCTGCTAAGATCCAGCCAACAGGGCAGAAGCGTCCACTGGAAGAGGCAGAAGGTAGCATGGATCGTGTGTCTGGTTGGTGCTCTTCCTCTGCTGTAGTTTTGTCTCTGGCAATTATTTCCTTTATGGCCTCCTCTTTCCTGGCGATTTTTCATTTTCACCTTTTTTATTATTATTCCATGTACGTTGATTTGATGTAAATGGTCGGAAATGTGTTGGAAATAAAACTAACCCCATTTAACCCCACTTTCAGGGGTTATAACGCATAGATATCACACTGCTTTGCCATTCGCAAAAACAGTGGTGCCCTACATCCCCAACCTAAATGTCTTGGCCCCCTCATAATGTATCATATGGTATATGGGAACAGATGGGGTAGCTGAGTTTGCTTTCTAAAAATACATTTCTGATTACCTACAACATCAGATCAACCCATATGAGGGGGAAAAAGGGTGGTGAAAATGAAAAACCCACCCCCCAAAATGAGGCCGTAAAGTAAATCTTGTCCGTTTCTTCTCTTACTGGGGCAAATGGTGGTATCTATTATTTAGTGTTTTGCTAGCTTACTAATTTATCAAGGTTTGTGCACTTGCAGCATTGATTGGTTGCATTGAAGCCCAAAACAGTGCTGTTAGTAGTTAGAGGGAAACTGACAGTGATGTCTTGTTAAATTCTGATAAGTTTCTGCACTTTTTTTTTCATCAGTAGTTACAGGATGCACCTCAAAGAATTATGGGTTGTAGAAAACTGTTCCATTGAGGTAAGGCATACCTAAGAAATTACATAATGTCTACTGTTAGTACTGTAGAAGGGCAAGGGGTAGTTGGAAGAAGTCCAGGGGGCTGTTGCCCCTCCTGACATTGAGAGGGCTCTCCATCTGTGCTCAGAGGTCCTTGTATGCAGAATATGTTATGAGTATATTGCTGTATGGTAGTGAAACCAGGGCAGTAAAGGAAGAGAATATTCTTAGTCTCAAACATAGAGGTGATAATGATCATATGGTTGTGTAGCGCATCCTTCAGTGAGAGATGTGGGGAGAGTGTAGGATTGCAAATGAGGAGGTGAGAGGAAGGATGGACTTTAAAGTACTTATGTTGTGATGAGGGGTAGATTGAGATGGTTAGGGCATGTGGAGAGGTTGGAAGATGACAACTGGATGCAGAGGGTGAAAAGTTTGATCATAATGAGGGTAGGGTTAAAAGAGGCAGACTGAAAAAGACCTGGGATGAGGTTATAGGGTATGACCTTAGGGATAATGACCTGAGTAGGGAGGCAGCAAGTGGTTTAGCAGCATGGAAAACCACCATTAGGCGACCAAGGGCGATGCATGCAAGCATGTTGGAGTCTTCATAAATGAACTTAACTGAAACTGTTCTGTACAACAACAGTATAGGAGCTAATAAGGCTAACCAATATTGTACTCTTCAGATGTAAGAGAGTGATCTTGTAAACAGCAACTTGTGGCTAATACAGTACCTTTTCATGAAAGGGACTGGAGAGATCAGCAGCAGCAAGCTGCATTCAGGTAACAGTTGTCTAAGTAAGCTTTCATTTAAAAATTGAGAAATCTGTGTTGTTAGTGCTGTAGAAGCAAGATGCTCTTGTTGTAATATTGTGTATTTTTACATCATTACATCACCTTAAAAGGTGTGTTCTGAGATTGTCTGTCCTTTGATCAAACTAGAAGTGGGTATCTTGGAAGTATGGCAGATCATCATATTGTGCAATGTATGCATTATTGTGTTATGTTATAGCTGTCATCCCTGTGTAAAGCTGTAAGAGGAAGTAAGAGTTTTAGCAAAGGTAAAATGGAGTGAAATGGGTAAAAAGATGTGGTACAGTGCATTTTCCCGAATTGAAAACGGGTGGTAATTTGAGACTTTTGTAAAACTGAATTTTTCAGAAAGCTGGAATTCCTTTATCATTATCATTTATATGTATAGACATCCATCTGCTTAGCTTTCCCATCAGTAATCAATGTATCCATGCTATTATTTGTTATCCCACAATCCTAGTTTTGGTAGTTGAGATTCGAAATTTCATCAGTAAACAGTGTTGATTTGTCCGTGGGGACAGAATCACAGTACAAGAAATGATAAAATCAGCCTTGTAGTGAGTCCACCTTTAACTAGTCTGGGTGACCTTAGACTGCATTGACACTTTGTCACAATGGCAGCTACTCCGGAAAGTTTTTTGCCATATATATATATATATAGTGTGTGTGTGTGTGTGTGTGTGTGTGTGTGTGTGCTAAGGGGTCTTTTTATGCAGCTTGTGTTAGGAGTGTGATGCTGTTTGGTAGTGAGACCTGGGCAGTAAAGG
>JAGKTI010002138.1:10981-22596 GCA_018397915.1 Birgus latro
CTCTCTCTCTCTCCAGGGCATTTACCTACTTAATAAAGACTTCATTACATACAAACACTTGAGGATTCCTCACCTTGAATAGAAGAGGTTGTAGGCTTGCTGAGGGGAGGTGGAGTGGGGTTCCGTGGATGGGGAAAAAAAAATGGGGGGCAACGATCACACAGAGCACATGTGCAGCCAGAGCAAGGGGAGATGGTAGGCTTAACTGGGGCAGGAACGCTCAGTGGACCGTGACGACACCCCACACAGACACGTGATAGTAGTACATTGTTGGCTGATGCAACCCATGCTGTGACGTCACTGGCCGCATTGTGTCTGTTCCCACCGCGTTATGACTGTTTGAACCATAATTTGGGGCCTCTGACCGCATTCTGTCTATTGTCACTGTGTAGTATGGTGTTAAGAAAAATGGGCAGCTTCCTCCATTTGCGTAAGTGCCTATCAGTTTTGCATTGTGACTAAATTTGGACCTAAAATTTGCCTCCCGTGTTATGTGAGCTTCATGCTGTAGGATCGCGCATAATGTGAGCGCTCGCTGTGTATATTTTATATATTTATATATATGTATATACATATATATGTGTGTGGGGACACGCCTTCCACTCACTCGATGTAGTGCAGCTCTCAGGTGTCTGCCCTTTCATGTCCTCCATCCTTCCTTCTTTCCTTCCATCCTCTTCTGTCTTTCTTTCCTTCATCTTTCCTTGTCCTTCTGCCTATGGGTGACTCTACACTCCCTCTTCTATCTTTCTTTCCTTCATTCTTTCCTCTTCCTTCTGCCTGTCGGTGACTGTACACTGAGTGTACGGGTAATGTAGAATTTTGATTTATTAGAAACAGTACAGAATAATTCCCTGTCAGTATATCAGGGACCACACTAGAGGGTGATAATCTGTTTCAGAAATATTGGCAGTAAAGGAGTTGTAGGGCAGTTTGGTCATTGAGATTATACTGGCAGTGAAATTAGGTTAAGCATAGTGGAATGAATCCCAGAAACTGGACAGCTATCCCCAATTTTTGCTTTGACGATTTTAAAGGATTGAGCTCACCATCCATTTGCTCGATATAGTGCTGCTCTTGGGTGTCTGCCCTTTCTTCTCTTCCTTCCATCCTCTTCTATCTTCCTTTCCTTCATTCTTTCCATTTCCTTCTGCCTATGGGTGACTTTACACTTTCTCTGTCTTTCTTGCTCTCAGTCTTTCTTCTTCCTTCTGTCTATGGGTGACTATACTGAGTGACAAGCCAGGTGGTTTCTTGTACACCAGGAAACCATTTAGTATACTGGATGATAACCATATAGCCAAATTATGGCAGTGGGTAATTAAGGCGTTCCTGTCAAATTGAGCCAGTGCAGGTATATATCCAAAGGGTGGTTGGGGTTTAATGCTCACTTAATGCCACTTAGGGATGACTGAGGCTGGTCATTCTCATCTTAAATGTCAGGACCAACTTGCCTAACCCAGGGCTTCAACACTTCTCTTGGGGAAACGTAGGATAGGATGATGGATGGAGCTATTTTTAGAAATGTAATCCATCATTAGGACAAGAATCTTGTGTGAAATAAAGTTCACATCTTCACAAATGAGGAATCAGTATATTGGAAATACAAATTACTAAGTAATGTAACACAAATTGCAGGTCATATATCCCATCAGAAGTTAAATAAGGAGGTAAAGAAGAAGGAACTTGGAAAGCAAGGCACAATTAAGAAATTAAAGTACACAATGAATCAAATGAAGTCAGTGGAGGTTATCGCAAAAGAGAGATTTGGAGATTTGTTATCGTTGTTTGAGTGAGGTGGTAGTGTGATTGCTCCATGGTTGTTTGTCCAGTATACTTATTTTTCAGTGGAGTTGCAAAAGGTCAGAACATTTCATTGTGGTGGTTGCCAGACAGTTGAGCTGTGGAAAATTCGAAGGCTTGAAGTAGTGAAATAGTGCATTTATTGTTGATGGTCTGACATCTTGGGAATGATCAACATCAACAACTCTAACTTGACATAGATCTCTAACCCCTCGTAGCTCAGTTGATGACCAGGTGTAGTCACATTGAACGGTTGATTTATCTAGTAACTGAGGAAACTAATTTCTTCCTCATAACCATGGTTATTTAATTCTATGCAACCATACCATATCAGTGAGATGAAAATGGGCTGACTACAGTAGCATGACCTTGTTGGTAATTTTTGACAAGACATTACAGCCTTTAATCTCCGGATATTTTTATAAATTTTTTATAAATTCTCACTCAGTTTTTATAGTTTTAATTGGTGCCTTCTCCAGACAGTTTTATTCAGCTTAGAGGAGATTTCTCGGAATGGAAGGAATAGCTTTTTAGAATCCATTCACCAACCGGGGACTCTCTTATACACTACTAAATAAAATCATCTGGTAGCAGCAAGAACAAAATGTAAAAAAACATCATTGGATTAAATGGATTACCCATTTATCAACTTAGGGGATTGTGAATAAGGGAACACATATCTGTATTATGGTTAACCTTAACCTTATTAGCTGTAGTGCCTTTCTCCATCCTGTAAATTTTCAGATTCAGTGGCTTTAATAAAACTTCATTTTTCCAGGTTTACCTCACTTTATGAATTTCTCTTAATTTCTTAATATCACTGATGTACAGTACTCTAATGCCTTTGTCATCCAAACCTTGCCTCATGACAAAGGTATCCCCAGTGTATTTAACCCTTTGTCTGTAAAATGTATACACTATTGCACTTGGCATTTTTGACTGTCTGACTTTCAGTTATTTTATTTAGCTCTGACGTTCAGCGTGAAATAAAACTAGCATCTGTTTACATTTGGACTAAAAATAAAGAACTGTATTATATTGTTGCCAGTGGTAGATGACTATTTGTTTCATTGAAGCTCATTGCAAGCCTCCCCCCCCCAGTACAAGTGCACCATATAATCACTCTTGCCACTTCAGCTAGTCTTTCCTTTCCTCAGTTCATTCCTTTATTGCTGGTGTACAGTAACTTGCCTCCATCTCTAGCAGTAGAATAATTGCACTGTATCCCCATTGGTAATTGCGGGAAAGCTGAAATTTTCCCTCCATACCTGTTCTTGTTCCCCCAGCTTACATTTCCTTAACTTTTCACGCCACAGCTTTTATGATTATCTTCAACCACTTCAGTCCTGTGACACATTTGGTCAGTTTATTCATGGTACCCCCCTTTTAAGTTTTTGGAAGATCTCTTCTAGTGAAGGGATAAATATAGGGAGGGGGAGGCCAAGGATGAGATGGAGGGATGGAGTGGAGAGATATATGAGAGAGGGGGATGTGAGCTAGGAGCAGGGCAGTGAAATGGGGGGGAACAGGGTGACATCGAGGTGATATGTTTGTGGCCACCCCTTACAGGATTAAGGCATCTGGCAATAACAATAGAACTAACCATCCTAAGCTGAGTGAAATCTTCTGAAGAAAGCAGAAATGCAGTATAATGAAAAATGTACCATTGTTTGATATACCGTACTCTTTCCTCTAATCAAATTATTCTCCATTTTACTCATTCTTGTAACCATCCCTTCTTTCAGGCTTACTTTGATCATATTCCTCTTCCTTATAGGCAGTCTGTCATATAACTGAGATTAAAAATTGCAACTTGCATACAGTTGATATTGTGAATTGGGAAAAACTGGCAGATCATTTGATGGGTAGCTCTGGAATTTCAGTCGGTTGTCTTTTGTAAATTCATTGTGGACTTAATAGGAAAGAAAGTCATTTTCATGAGGACTGGCCATATTGTCTTGTTTTCTTTAACATGTTTCTTTTCGTATGTACTGTATTCTGCATTGTTGCCTTTGTATCATTTTTTTCTATAGCCAAGTCTTTGAGTCTCAGCGATGTCTCTGCCCTTCCTGCCCCCCCCCTTTTAATAGTTTATTCTGGCTATTATAATGCAGTTTTATTCTGCTTAGGAAAAGCATCTTGTATTCATCGGGTATTGTAAGCCTGCATGTAGTTTGAATTCTGTCCTAAGGTGAGTTTAGTCATCATGAGATTGCAAGAAAGAAATTAAAAAGATTTCCCAGAACTCACTGGGCTGAAGATTATACTAGTCAGGATACAAGAGAAATAAAGAGTCCCCAGGAAATATGTAAAAAACTATGAGAGGTTACTCATAGGCTATTTGTGAGTAATGCTGTATCAACAAGTGTTCAATTCTCACCCATTGGAGCTAGAGTTACTGGTGGTCTTATTAATTACGGGACATGACTATGTTTGCCCTCAAGGTCAATAATAATTGTAGCTCTGCAGCTGCTGGGAATTTAATCCATATTTTATGTATCATTTATGAAATAGCCCAAAAGTACTTTCCTGAAGGTTATCACCTATATCCCAGGGCTTCCAGTACAGTATATCTTTGAAATACCGGTATGCCTTTGATGGTAGAAGCATGAATTATGTCGCTGATGTATAGACAGCTTCGGGCTATAAAACTAGCTCAGATATCTCCTTTGACAGGTGAGACAGCTACTTTTTTGTAGTGTGAATTAACTAAAGCATAGACACATTAACTGCTCGTCTCCAGACTTAGCACACTAGTTTGCATGACATGGGTCTGTTGTAGCATGTAAAGTTAGATTGCTTTATGAATGTAAACTACTTGTAAATGCAATGAAGATTCATATTCAAAGTGGCTTTGATCTTATAGCACCTCTTCCCTAGTGAGTTATTCTGCACATTACACCTCAGTATTATCTTGTATATTAAAAAATGCATATAGTATCATTAAAATACAGTAATGTGCATAGCATATGGTAGTGTTGAGGTGATATGAAAAAATACATCGCTAAGGAAGAGTTGGTATGAAGTCTTTTATGCTGCCAAGAATGTAACCTAAAATCTTCACTGTGATGCTAGCATAATTTGAACCCACATAAACTTGTAACCAGATTTGCAGAGGGAGAGCATAACAGTTTGGCATCATAATACTTAATAATTAAATAAATACTTGTTTATGTTTTAGTAAGCTGTAGTTTGTCAGCTCATTAGTGTTGAATATATGCAAAGATTCCATAATTAGTACCAATATATGTTTATTGAATTCAGAGACAGACCTCCACAGAGCTAGAGAGCAATATAAGTACACTAGGGCAACCTGACCATGCCACACGTTCATCCTTTTCATGTATCTGTATTAGCCTAGCTTGTCTTCGAAGTTGTTTTTTATCGTTATTTGCATATTCCCTATGGATCATTTGCCCTTCAGGACCCATTAAACATGGCTTGAACATCCATAGAAGAGCTGGCCACCCATATCAGGTGTGTACAAGCTGGATGTTAACATTCATACAGTAGATACATACAAACTACCCTTCACACTTGGGTAATGCTCTTATTTTAGTCAAGTAGTAAGAGATAGATAGATAGACATAGGTATCATCATCATCCGGACCTCCTTTCCCCCCTTAGGGCAGGGTGAGGAGTAGCAATGTCCAGAGAGCCCAAATTTACCCAGTCCAATGGGCCACGCTCCCATTCACTCATCATTCAAGGCCACGGTATCCTGGTTCTATCGGACACGCCTAAAACATTCACCACGTTGTGTAGCTTCACATAAACTTATGCGTTTGAGTCGATCCGGACGCTGCCATGTTAAAAAGGGGTGCCAAATCCCTGATCATGCACTTCTCCTCACAACATTCGTCCAGCTCAGTCTCTTGTCAGTCCCCTAGCCTCACCGCCTTCCAAACGTCTCTTCCACACACAGTCAAATACACCAGTATTCCCAGTTCCCTTTTTTTTATGGCATTGACCTATAAATTATTTTCTGTCATGGCACATGGATACGCTCATTTATGAGGTTTGTGTGTGCGTGTACGAGGTCTGTTCAGAAAGTATCTGACCTTAGGCTCTAAAAATAAATAAATAAATAAATAGCTAACCAGTTGTGCTAGGACACTAATCCCCCTCAAAGTTGGCCCATTCTGACTTGGCACACGTAGTCCTTTCCACTGCCTGAAACATTTTTCAGAGTCGGTTTTTGGTATCTCCTGCAGATTCATTGTCGTTTTGATCTCTACAGTGTTGCTCAAGACATGTTGGAGTATGCAAACAGGCACATGTACTGAAGGTGCTGCCATGTGGTGGCATTCTTCTGAATCTAATGGAAAAAAATATTTTGTGGATTTAACACATATAGGGATGCGTTTTTGAGCTGTGAGTTTCCCCCCAACCAAGTCCTAAACCCACCCAAATGAGTTGAAAAACAAGTTTAAAGCCATTTTAAATGGCCTAACGGCTGTAAAAGAAGCTAACCGAAGCCTAAACCCAGTTCTTGTCTCACTTGTACCCAGTCAAAGTTACTGGAGAGTGTGATCTCCGACTCGTATTCAGTCTCGGTATAGAAGCAGCAGCAGCAGCATTGTATATAATCCCACCATCGGATGGTCCTTGGACAGTTAAAATAAAAACATCTGTTATGCATAATAATGATATATGAGTGATGCAGAGTCGTCCAAGGTGCAAATTGTTGTGATGGAGAATCGATGTTTTGATGAGGAATTCTCTTGACGGGGAATGCGATCGTGATAGCCTTCACAGCGGCCCCTCTTTATGTCGTTTTTGTCAGTGTTCAGATTGCTGAGCCCCTTTATTTTCTTCTGTCTTATTTTCCAACATTTATTTAGAAATTCCTTTGTATTATCAAAATGTTTTCCTTTGAACAACCCGAATGGAAACACATGATTTATTGTTTGATGATGCTATCATATTATCCTTTTCAAAGGCCCCTCTTTATGTCAAATTACTGTTCTGGCTGCTGAGCTCCATTATTTTCTTCTCTTATTTTCCAACATTTATTTAGAAATTTCTTTGTATTTTCAAAGTGTTTTTCATTGAACACCCTCAATGTAAACACGTGATTTATTGATGTCACAGTTTTCATCAGTGTATGAAATATTTACTCTCTGTTTTCATAATTATTACTATTTATTTAAAATTATTGTTATGTATTCCATGATAGGTTAAGTGGTCAAACATGAAATATTGTTTGCTGAGTTGCCTAGTTCTCCACACTGTTTTGTACCTCGTCTGATGGGCAAGAATCTGTACCCCAAATGACAGTGTTCACTCCACCTATGACTAAAACACATTAATGTAGGTCTACAAACAGTTTATAAATCAACCTAAACACAAAACTTAAGTCTATAATATCATCAAAATTGGTTAAAAAGAAAAGTACATTACAAAACCGGGAGAAGACCTACAGTAGGTGGGATAGGGTGGCATTTATATCCCTATCACTATTCTGGGGTATCGCATCTAGGGGTATTGTAAATCAGAGTTTGCCTGTACTGTATAAACACTCGCATTGTAAAACTGTTAACAATATAAATAATCGAAAAACAGCTAAAGATGTTCCTAATATTGAAAAATATGTCCTGTGAAGTACACATATTTGTACAGAAACCCATTTCATGTTGATTGTGGTGATGATGGTGGTGATGTAAAGACATTACTGGAGAATACTGTACAGTAATGCCTGGAATAATAATATAAAAAATCAGTAATGTTAGTGCATATTGTTGTTAGTGTGTGTTCGCGCGCACACCTGCTAAGTCACGAGTGATGACGTCATCGGAAGGTTCCTGTGGTATGCAACCGGGGACCTTGGGCAGGTCACGTTGTGAGGCCGGTGAGTGTGGATTGCCTAGTCTAACACTGGTAGCAGAGCGTAGTTCGAAAAATGGCGTGTTCGACTAAGTGGCTTCCAAAACTTGAAAATTATTCTGCTTATGAGAGCTGGAAAAAGGACATCGACATTTGGTTCGAACTGACGGACTTGCCTAAAGAAAAACAAGCCTTATCTATTCACCTGTCATTGTCTGGAAGAGCGAGGGTGGCGTCTTCGGAGGTTGATGCGGATGTTTTGAAGCAGAAGGATGGTGTTCAGACCTTGCTGAAAAAATTAGACAGTTTATTTCTCGTGGACAAAGGACGTCGACAGTTTGCAGTGTTTTATGAGTTGTACAACTTCAGAAGAGCCGGTGATATGAACATTCGTGAGTTTGTGACAGAATTTGAGCATGTTTATTTCAAATTTACAAAGCGGGACATGGCACTGCCAAATTCTGTGATGGCTTTTATGCTCTTAGCTGCACGCAAACTTTCAGACAGTGAGCAACAACTAGTGATGTCCACGATAACTGAGGTGACATATGAAAACATGAAATCTGCCCTGAATTGTATTTTAGCTGGTGAAATTGCCGGGCAGAATGATGCATCGGTGTCCGCCCGGGAGGTGAAAGGCGAACCAGTATTTTGGAGTGACGAAGTTGAGGGTGAGGAAACGTTTTATGCTAGAGGTACTCGACGAGGACGGAGAATGTTGCGGGGTGGTGCAGTACGTGATCGACGTGGTGGTGGTGGCCAATGTTCAACCGTATCTGCTAGAATTCCCCAACACTTATCCACCGGCAGGAGGCAGAACCCACTTGGGTCTGACGGAAAGGTATCGAGGCATTTTGTATGTGATTCTAGATTTCATTGGGCACATGACTGTCCGAATGTAGAAAAAAACAATGGCAGTCGAGAAGAAAATTCTGAAACAGTGCATCTGTCGTTATTTATGGGCTATGCGGATGATGCCGCTAGTAGAGGTAAGTTACAGACTCTAGTCTGTGTGTGTAACGAAGAATCTTCGTACACCGATGTCATACATTTCATAATAACATTACCCAACCTGCTGCAAATTATTATTTTCTTTAGGGAATGTGGTCTTATCTTCGAACACGTTTCTTAAATAAAAGCCATTTAAACCATACCTGTCAACTCTATCTCATACGGTGTTCCCAGATCAACAGGCTCGTACCACGCATGCTGAGAGGGACGAACTTCTGCTGTCGACTGTACATTTCAGAACAGTGTAAGTTGTACTTATCAGAGAGGAGGGGCAGCAGCAACAGTGTGTCAGAGACTCAGCAGCACTAGTTTAGAAGGCCAGTCAGGTTTTGGAAGGAAGCCCATTGCAACGTTGCCATTTAATAAAAATAAATATTTTGAGAGGGACATAGAGTGCAGTGTTGGCTCGTCTATATATCGGCAGCATAACAGTGGAGGAATACATCGTAGAGGGAGAGAACATCCACTTTTCTGCTGCCAGCCAATGAAAACTCTGCCTTAGAATTCTCCCTCTCTTGCCTTAGCCAATCAAAACTCTTCAACTCCCAACCACTTCATCTCCCCACCAACACTCTGTGAGCAGCTAGGCCCACCAACCTTCAACCCTTCCTTCCTCCCTTCCTTCCTGAACACTCCACCATATTCATAATTACAGTACTGTATAACCCCATTCTTTTTGTGGACTGTACAGTCAGCCCTCCCCTAACGTGGTTTGCTGTAACGTGTTATTGCTCTAATGCGGCACAATTTTGCGAATGGAAATAAACATTCTAATAGGGCACTGTTAGCGTAAAGCAGTAATTTGAACCGGGCGGGCTGTGATGCAGTGTGCGTGGCGCAGCTTCATAATACTTGACGTCATCGCCCCTTTCTCGCTCTCCCAGCCACCCAACCAATCAGGACCCACTTACCTCCCTCCCACCTCCCTTGTTCCCCACTTGGCCCACTCCTACCCACACCATCCTCCTCAGCTTGCCTTGTGTTTTAGTGTGTGTTCTCCCCCTCTACCTCATCTCTGACGACATGTGTCTGCTCCTTTCACATAAGGTACAATAAATTAGAAAATTCTATTGACCTAACATATTTTTTATAACTTTTTTTTTTTTTTTTTTTTTTTTTTAATGCAAGGAAGAAGGAACCAAAGGCATGTGCCTGCAAACTGTTCCTTCCAAGAATAAACAAAACCAATACAGAAGACAGCCAAATTCAAGATCCGTTCATTTCGAGATGCCTTGACACACTGCGTTTGAAAGACTGGACGATCATAGGAAGCAGGAAATACAGACAGAGGAAGACAGTTCCAGAGTTGACCAGTTGCATAAATGAAGGACTGGGAGTAACGGTTAACTCTTGCATTAGAGAGTTGGACAGAAAAGGGATGAGAGGTTGTTGCTAGATGGGTACTATGTGCCCGTCGTAGAGGCGGAGGGATGCAAACAGACAGGTCAGAGGAACAGTGGCCATTGAAGTAGTGATAGAAAATTGATAAAGATGCAGCAGTGTGGCAAAGAGACAGAGGTTGAAGGGAGCTAGTAAGAGGAGTAGAGTTATTGAGACGAAAAGCCTTTGACTCCACCCTATTGAGAAGGGCTGTATGTGGGGATCCTTCCCACACGAGAGTTGTACTCCAAACGGGCGAATAAAACCCGTGTATAAAGTCAACATCTGTGCGGGGGTAAAGAAGGTACAGAGTCGCCTTAGCACACTTAATCTCTTGGAAGCAGATTTCACTATCTATCTATCTATTGCCAGACGCCTCAATCCCGAACGGGGATATATAATACAGTATGTTCTTTCCAAGATAAATCCCGAGTGAATGAAACCCCAAGCATGTTCAAGGATGATGTAGGAATGAGCTGGACATTATTAAACATCAGCGGGTACTCCTGTTGAAGGTTTTGTTGGGTTGATAAGTGTAAGAACTGAGTCTTTGATGCATTAAAAACAAGATTATTTTTACCCCAGTCAGAGGTACAAGCCAAGTTAGACATTAGGTGTGCCATAGCCTCATCCCTTGTTTGTTGAAATAATTGGGGGGGTATAAAAAAATTTTGCACTACGAGGAGGGGAAAAGTGGACTTTGGGCAGGGGTGTGGAAGGAAGTAGGAGTTTTCAAGAGTCCCTGTAACGCTATACTTGCCGCCTAATGCGATGTCGGTGCGGAAGCAAATACCCGCGTTAGGGGAGGGCGGACCTTTTTCTTTTTTTCATAGCTGGGTGTTTGATCGTATCAAGGTCTCATACAGGATAACATGTACTTTTAGCCAGAAGAAAGGGTCCTTCAGGCTGGATAGTGTCAAGATTTTGTGTTTACTGCCGGGTGCCATTTTAATTCAGCCATTGGCTACACCGGATAACGGCGTATGCTGGGTAGAGCTGAGACGAATAATCGGTAGTTTACTGTAAATATTATATGTAGTCCATTCCATTATAATAAGGTTCCTTTGGCAGAATAATATGACCTTCCTAATTTTCCTGGACAGTTCAGTTCAGTGATAGATAAGAGGGTCTCAATGTGGAGGAATGCAAAATAAATTATGATGTGTGTGTTTAAAAGAAATTTCTAGGTTGAAATAAACATGACAGTACTGCATTTGAAATATTTTTTGTTAACAGTGAAAGTAGTCTCAATATTTTCAACAATCAACATCCTTGCAGTCATGATGTCTTGCCGGATGTACGATAATAACATTGGAGGCTGCGGTAACAGTGTGGAATAGGTGTTGAGTGGAGGGCAACACGTTTGGCCCAGGAAAACATAGTGTACAGGGCCTCTGGCAGCAGTAATGAAAGTTTATCAACCAGTTCAATATCTGTCTGAAACACCCTTTTTCAATCAATTATTGCTTTACATCAATTTATTATAAACTGTAATTACAATCAGTTACTGTATTGCTTTACATTAATTTATTATATATTATTATTAAACATTCAATTGCATTGTGCTCTGTTAAAAAGAAGAGGAAATGGATATA
>JAGKTI010002138.1:22768-41535 GCA_018397915.1 Birgus latro
CTCTAATGCAAGTGTTAACCACTACTCCCAGTCCTTCATGTATGCAATAGGTCAACTCTGGAACTGTGTCCCTCTGTCTGTTTTCCAACTGCCTACAGTCTCCAGTCCTTCCATCGCAGTGCATCCAGGCATCTCGAATTTCTCTCTCTCTCTCTCTCTCTCTCTCTCTCTCTCATTTTTTTTAATTTTTTATAGCAATTTGCAGGCCCCTGGCCTTTGGTTCCTTCTTCCTTGCATTAAAAGAAACAAAAATGCAGTAAATCACATTATGTAGACCACTGACAGGAGAGTGAATGTAAATATTACAGCTAAATAAAGAATGTAAAAACTAATAGATGCACTTATTTCAGCAGGCTGTGTAGGCTACACTTCTTGTGTACATAAACCCACACAGTCACCACATGTACACACCACCAGTATGTGGAATACCTCTCTCAACGTGTTGCTTTCGGCCTTCAGTTTTTTCTCCTTTCCCACCTACCCACTTCTTATAATGAACCTGGAATAAATTTTCAGTAAGACTTTTATTGAGCTGGAAAACAGTGATAGGGTAACAACATTCTTTCACACAGAATCAAGCAAAACAATGAACGAAATCATTGGTAAATGCCACATTGTTTCTTCCGCCCATATCTGACGTCCCGATATAGGCAGTAGATATCAGTATTTGAAAAAATGCAAATATCGGCGATATATCAGTTTGGCAAATGGTATTGGTAACAGCATTAACATTGGAGGTGTGAAGTAGCTACAAACTGGATGAGATTCAAGCTTTGTAACCGTAATTTTAGGGTGAATAATATTCCATAAACTTTCGTTGTACTGCACTTGATTTTTTGTTCAGGTATGCCCCAGTTTAACGATGCAGTTGGTTAAGCAAAAACTCATTGCTAGGCGGGGTATCATATCTCGGGGTAGGTTTCACGTGTAAAGTATAGGGATGCATTTTTGAGTCTTGTGTTTCACCCCAAGCAAGTCCTAATCCCACCCAAATGAGTCCAAACACAAGTTTCTAGCTAACCAAAAAGTTTAAAACAAGCAATTCTAAGCCGAAAAGCAGTTTATGACTTACCTAAACCCAAAAATAAAATCTGGAAATCATCAAAAATACATTTGGAAAAATCAAAACTTAGTAAACTGTACCCCAAAATGACAATGTTCACCCCACCTGTGACTAACACATATTAATCTAAGTCTAAAAACAGTTTATAAATCAACCCAAACACAAAAATTTAAGTCTAAAATATCAAAGCAGTAAAAAGAAAAAAAAAAAAAAAGGTTATACTGGGGTTTGGCCATCATTTGGCAGGGTAGGGTGGAATTTCTACCGCCATCACTATTCCGGGGTATCGGATCTAGGTGTATCGTATCTCAGGGTCTGCCTGTATTGTTTGTGTCATCTGTGATTTTAACTTACAGTACCATATATCAGGGGTATTCAAATACTCTAGAAGCAGGGCCAAATTATGAAACTCAGATTAACAAAAGGGCCAAACATTATTGTACCCAGGGTTGTGGAGTTGATGATAAATTAAGTACAGTGTATGCTGTACTAATAATATGGCATGTGAACATGATACAGGTAAATGAATAGTATTCTTGAATTTTGACAAATGCAGTTCTTTAATCTTTATTTTAAAATCTCTACTTAGAGTGTTTGTGTACAGTATTTCCTCATTTTTCGCTATTTGGATGTTCTGCCAAAACCACGCAAACCGTGAAAGGTCGAAGTGTGAAGTAAAGAATCAATGTGAAAAATAGGGGAGCGTTCCAGTGGGACATGTCCTACCATATCAGAAAGTAAGGTACTCGTAACACCAAACAGGCCCTACCCAAAATTAAATGAAGATTGTTTACTAGTGCTAAAACAGCTTAATACAATAAACATGTACCTGAAAAGACATTAAAACTGTTATAAAGGCCTTTGAAAGGCCAAACCCTTAAACATCAGAGCAGCACATACGGTTTGTTTTGATCACATGATTCGCTGTACTGCTTTTCCACAGCACTGAATTTATAAGTTAAATATTTCCATTACTGTTCTGGTAAGTTTATGTGCAAGTTAAAGTACTATTAAATAATGCTGAAGCAAGAAATAAAGTCCTATAACTAGTTTACCTGATAGGCATCAGAATATTGCATTGTTTATTTGTTCGTTAAAGATTTGCTGTCCTGCTTTTCCACGGTATTGTGTAAGTTAAATATTTACTGTTCTGATGTACTTGTAAGTTAAAACACTTAAAGTTAAACCATTAAATAAAGCCTTGTAACCAGTTAACTTGATTTATACAATTACCCATGATTGATGGGTTCCGAGACAATTCACCGTCAAAAGATTCCCCATCAGGACAATTCGCACCCTGGACGATTCCCCGTTATTCTATAAATATACTTATTATTAATTAGTCAGTACTTTAATAACTCTATTTAAGGCGGATTCATCAGAGTCTATGTCCAGTAGCATTGGATTTGGATATTATTTATTAGTTCCACCTCTAGTCAATAATTGTTTCTTCCTCACTGTAGTCACCTTTGAATTATATTCTAGCGTCACCCACAGCTGTCTTCGTTAATGACAGCGAATTGTCTTGTTATTGTTGTTACAGCGAATTGTTCCAAAACCGGTGTGTTGAGGGTGGATGGGCTAGTTACATTGTGACAAATGATCAGTGGTAGGCATCGTCTGCTGAGTGTCGGCTGCCAGCTGGGAGCGTCAAAGTGCGGGGAGACAAGTGAAGTGTGTAACATCTCTGAAACTTTTTTCTAGTGTGAGAAACGGCATCGAAGTAAAAATGCGTCGAAATACGAGAAAATACTATAACAACAAATACAGTAAACCATTATACTTACAGTAAAACCTCGATAAGCTGACCCTACAGGAGGCGAAATTTCCAGTAAGTCGAACTCTGATGAAGGTGTGACTTAGTGTTTATTAAAAGGGTTACATTATAGTTTCTTTTATTCCAGGTGCTACATTTTATTATATTCCAGGTGTTATATTTTAGTTTAATTGATTGTAGAGTGAAGTAAGTAAGTGCAGAACTTTTTGTAGTTAAGTGACTGTTGCACCCTCCATCTATGCAACCTCTTATCCTAGCCTAGCCTGTGACATGCACCAAATTGTTTTTCATCATCATCATCTGGACCTCCTATCCCATCCTAGGGCAGGGTGAAGAGTAGCAACATCGACAGCCCAAGTTTGCCCAGTCCAATGGGCCATGCTTCCGTTCACTTGTATTCAAGCCCCCGGAATCCTGGCTGTCTCTGATATGCCAGAACATTCACCACATTCTGAAGTTTCACTTAAACGTGTCTGATAGTGTCAATCCATATGCCGTCACATTAAAATGGGGTGACAAATTCCTGATCATGCACTTCTTCTCACAGCATTCATCTACCAGGTCAGCGCTCATGCTGACTGCCGATGGTTGTGAGCCATTTGGCTCCTAAGGTTTCAAATTTACGAGCCCCAAAAAAAAAAAGTTATCAAACTGACTAAGAGCCGAAATATTTTACAAGCAGTAAATATATTTATTTATTTACACATTGTGATGATTAGAATCTTATAATGGGGTTTGTTGCTTGTGTATATTGATTGTATTAAACATTCGCAACAGCGACAAGGAAAGACTTAATAATCGATCACAATTTGCTTTTTTGTTCATTTAATTGAGATTTACTGATTTTGAAGTTTACTATATTTTGAAGTGGATGTATTTTCTCCTCGCCAAAAGGCAACTTGCATATAACATTTGTTTGCCGAAGGAAAAAAATACTTGCATTTGCGAGCTGTGGCTCGCCAAACAAGAGCCTCACCGACTTCCATACCTCTCTTCCACACACACTTATCCTATTTTTATTGCTTTATTGATGCTGTGTCACAAAAGAAAGCATTTAATGAGTGGATGAGAAATGGGCGTGGAAGAAGTTGAGAGACGGAAGAGAGAGTTATATGTCGAGAGGAAGAGAGAGATGGAAAGATAGTAAGAAGAGAGTGGATGAAGAATTTGTAAGGAATTTAAGAACAAAATGGAGGGAATGTAAGAAAATGTTCTGGAAAGAGGTAAGCAGAGTTTGACAGGGTGGCAAAAAAGTTAGTCGGGGAGTGAAAGATAAAAATGGGAGATTACTAGTGGAGAAGGGAGAAAACATGAGCAGATGGAGATAACACTTTAAGGAATTGTTGAACATAGAGAATGAAAGTAATTCGAGTATAAGTGGCTGGGGAATGGCTGGGAGATGCAGGGATGTGAATAGAGAGGAAGAAATCAGTAGGATGGTAGTTGTGGAAGCAATGAGGAGTGTCAAAATGAGGAAAGCCCCAGGAATTGATGGAGTGTGTGGTGAAATGGTGAAGCTTGGGGGAGAGATGGTAGTAGAATGGATGTGGAAAATGTGCAGATTGGCCTGGGAGGAAGGTAGAGTCCTGGAGGTTTGGAAGTCGGATATAATTATTCCCCTGTCCAAAGGAAAAGGGAAAAAGAAGTGTGTGGTAATCATAGGGGCATTTATCTTTGTAGTGTGATAGGAAAAGTATATGGTAGGATACTTATTGATGGAATTAAGGAAATAATAGAGGAATTAGTTGGAGAAGAGCAGGGAGGTTTTAGGAAGGGAAGAGGTTGTGTAGATCAGAATCATTCATAGATCTTCAGTGGGAAAGTTTCTAGAGAAGGGAAAGAAATTGTATGCGGCCGTCATGGATTTGGAGAAAGCATATGACAGGGTGGATAGACAAGAATTGTGGAAAGTATGAAGAATATATGGAGTAGATGGGAAGTTGTTGAATGCCATGAAGAGTATGTATGAGGATGCTAAGGCTGCAGTGCATGTGGATAGTGAACTGAGTGAATTTTTCTATTTGAAGGTTGGATTGAAACAGGAATGTGTCATGTCTCCATGGATGTTCAATCAGTAAATGAATTTGGTTATAAAAGAGATACAAGTTAAGGCAGTGGATGTTGGAGAGGCCCTAATGAGAGAAGGCAGTGTTTGGAAACTGCCTGCACTGTAGTTTGCAGATGATACTGTGTTGTTTAGTGAAGACAAAGGGGAGCTGCATGGCTTGGTGGATGAATTTGGGAGAGTATATAAGAAATGGAATCTAAAGGTGAATATAGGGAGGAGTAAAGTTATGGTCTTTGAGAGAAGTGAAGTTAGTCAATGTACAGTGATGTTGGATGAGGAGGAAATGGAAAAGGTGAGTGCGTTTAAGTACTTGGGTAGTGTGATGAGTAAGGATAGAAGTTTAGAGGGCGAAGTGCTTGAAAGGGTACAACAAGGAAAAAAGGTTGCTGGTTCCTTGAAAGTAGTGATAAACAGGGAAGTGAGCATGGAAGTGAAAAAGTTTCTTCATGACAGTATTGTGATACCAACTCTCATGTATGGAAGTGAAGCTTGGACCTTGTTGGAGGGACAGAAGTCAAGAGTGAGAGCTGTGGAAATGAGTTATTTGAGAGGAGCATGTGGAGTCAAATGGAGAGACAGACTGACAAATGAGGAAGTGGAGGAGTGTTGTGGTTTGGATTTGGATGTGACAGGAAGCATTTGGAGAAACACATTAGGTGGTTTGGCCATGTGAAGAGGATGGAGAGTGAGAGACTGATGAGGAGAGTGTATGTGAGTGAGGTGGAAGGAAGGGGAAGCCAAGGGTGAGATGGAGGGATGTAATGGAAAGGTATATAAGAGAAAGGGGTGTGAACTGGGAGCAGGGCAGTGAAATGGTGGGAGACAGGGCGACATGGAGGCAACTTGTTTGTGGCCACTCTTTGTGGGATTAAGGTGTCTGGCTATAGAGAGAGAGGTAGATAGATGGACAATGCCACATATGGATGAGAGGCTGCTCACTCTCATCTTAAATGTCAGGACCAACTTGCCTAGCCCTGGGCTCCTGCGTTCCTCATGGGGCAACACTGGATTAGATGATGAACGAATGAATGAATACATTTCACTCTAGTCACTCCTTACACGTCTCTCCTCATCCATCTCATATATCGTATCAGTCTCTCAGTTGATTTCTCATTCTCCTTTTCCTCATAGTCACCCTATGTTTGTTTAGCACAGTGTTTGAGTAGAGTTAATGTTTGACTTGATTTAGGTTAATTTGCCAACGTTTTGTTTGCAGGGCCCGATGCTAAGCGGCCCCCGGGAGGAGGTGGCGGTGGTGGTGGCAACAACCCCAGTGGAGGTCCTGGTGGGCCTGCTGGTGGGGGTGGTAGTGGTGGTGGCGGAGGTGGTGGGGGTGGTGATGGGCCACCCTTCTTGGCTGGACCTTTGATGGGTGGGGGACCTGGGGGGCCCCCAGGTGGTGGACCCCCTGGTGGAGGACCCCACCGTGGTCTTGGTTCTGTGGAGTCTGATGAGATTCAAGTTCCAGACAAGATGGTTGGCCTGAGTAAGTAATATTTATCTTAAGCAGTTTTGTACTGTGTTGTAGATGGCTTATTGTGCCTATTCCTTAATAATTAATTTTGCATATAATTTAATCCCTAGACACGGGGTTAATCATACCGCAGTCGTCCTTTCAGTATGGGCAGTTTTCCCGAAATTGCTTGTTTTCAGACCTTAATATCTCTGAAAGTATGGCAATTAGGGAAACAAATTAAAGACCATTTTAGGCAGCAACTCTTCTTGCGAATGGAACCACCCCCACGTCCGCAGGTTGTCCAGTCAGTGAGTAAGAAGGTGATAAATATGAGTAACTGTTGGCGCTTGAAGCATCCTATCTCCGCTGCTAAGCATGTAGCCTAACCTTAGGTGTTTAAGGTAGCATGTCCCTGTTCCTAATCGCGCATCCTGGACTCGGGCTCGCTGCACCACAGAATGGCCAGCATTTGTAACACTGACTGGCCTAGCCGGGTGGTGTGCTTGTAACGCTGGCCTTCCTCCCACTTCATGAATTTGTCATTTTGTTACACATTCTCCACTTCCCATATTCAAAGCTATTGGTTTGAATTGTTGCCTTGTGCATGTGGCTTGACTTTTGTTTTCCGGCTCTAACAGAGCAACGTTTTGTCCCATAGGTGTGTGGGAGAACTGACACACATGCAGTGGGTTGGGGGGGGAAGTAGGATACTCATTTTTCTATGATTGTCCAAGAACTTTGCACTTTGTATTCATTTTGAGAGCAACATTTCTTTTTCATAAATAGTATAACTCAGCCTACATGTGGAGGTAGACACTTGTACTAAGTATTGTGCAGTTTGGCACTTTTGGGGGGAAATGGTGAAAATACCTAATTTACTACTTTTGGTCTATATCACATATTCTACTTGCATGGGATATCACATTTACTGTTCATTTTACATATTTTGCATAAATTCATGGTCATGAAAAATACTGCCGTGCCACCCAAAAAGGTACTTTTCTTCAGGTGCGAATCAGGTTTTCTGTCTTTATTGCAATGCTGACTCAGGATATTTACAACGACCAATTTACATGTCAGCTTTCCACTTACAGTATCACTTAGAAACTACAGTAAAGTCTCGATATAACGGACTTCAGTAGACCGGAATTCGCTTTTATCGGACTCGAGGTGCTACCGGACTAAAATCCGTTACATCGGAAAAAGTCTGATAAAGCCAGAAGCAGTCCGGACTGCCTGCCCACTTCAGCTATGTTCACCACAATAAGGTAAATAAAAGACAGTACAGTATTATTATATATATTATACCATCTGATTAATGTAGTGAAGTTATAGCAGTGCAGTATCACAGTGGTAGTCAAAACAGTTTAAAAACCGTTCATGCTATCCGGACTAATGTTTGATATATCGGAAATAGTCCAGATTATCAGGGAGAAGTTCGGATGTCACTTTTATCGGAATTTCACATTTTTCAGGATGGTTTGGACCCCAACTAGTCCATTATAGTGAGGTCTTACTGTACTTATAAATAACACATCGAATGCTTTTCATTCTCTGCTATGTACAATATCCAACACACCTGTGCTTAGAATTCGTGCTCTGTGTGATACTGAAAGAAGCGCTCTGGACAAAGTCGCACTTTGCACTGAAAGCATTCGTAGTGCATTTCCTTGCATGCTTTTGCGCAGCATTGTATTGTGGAGCAGATGTGGCATTGCCTGTAGATCACACATCCAGCAGGTGTGCGAGTCGGTGACGTGACAGATATCTTGCATTGTCCAAACTGTCTGCCGGCGGCGTCTGATACATTGTCCTCCTTGGACCTGCAATCTGAACAGTCACATATTTGGCAAGGAGCTCGCGTGAAAGTTCTCCCTCGAACTCGCATAGACACACACCTCTACGAGCAACCTCACTGACAGGCACGTAACTGTTCAAGGTGGAAATATCAAGAAGGTGTAAGAACACCTTCTTGTACCGCTGGCTTGATTTATGCAGGCAATCAATCCCGCCAATCTGCATGTTGGACTTATCAACAAGCCGCATGTTGATGATGTAGTCATTGATGACATCTGGCTTGAGCACAGGTTGCCCGGTCCTTAAGTCTTATCATGCCTGTGTTCTGTGTAACCCCCTGGTGAACTGTGGTCAACATGTTCACCTTTCACTTATCATGCCAGTGAATGGCCAACATGTTACCACATTTCCGGGTTAGCAGTGCACCTTTCTCGGTCTTTACCAGGAATGCTGGAAAACTTTTCGTAGTGGCACGGACAGTCCCACAGGTTCCAGTACCATATTCAAGTAAATTCTTCGTCAGCGCTGGGAAGCTGTAATAGTTTTCTGTGTACTGGATGTGGTTTTTGTGGAAGTATCTGTCCATCAGCACTTTCACCACGACAGCAGAAGACCCGAGGGGATCGTCACTGGTATATCCGCATCTGTAGCCAAATACTTAAGTCTAGCACATATTCAGTCTGGCAGTCACATAGGCCAAAGAACTTTAGTCCAAACCGACGATGTTTAGAAGGCACATAGAGTAAAACTTCACTACAATGGACTAATTGAGGCCCATGCCATTCCGAAAAAAGCGGAAGTTTGGTAAAAGCGACATTAGACTTCCCCCTGCTAACCCGGACTTTTTCTGGTATATCAGACATTAGTCCGGATTTCACCAATGCTTTTTCATTACCATTGCAGTACAGTACATCCTTCAACTTTGCGAATTTTAACTTTGCGAGGTAGTTCCAAAAGTCACGTATTTTTTAACACAACCACAACCATGCCGAGAATTAACGATGCATAACCTGGCCAATGTCCTCGCCGTCACTGACCAGCTGAAAGAAACCATTGTGAGCAATGAATGTGACCAATTTAGGGCTCAGGAAGCATGCCACGGTGTTGACAGGGCCCTTCGCTTTTATGCTGACCTCCACAGAGATGGGGTTAACAAGAGGAAGCAGTGTCTAATCACAAAATTCATGAGAACCCGCAAGAGACCCTGCCCATCGACCAGCCATCCTGCCACCCCTCCCAAAGCAGCCAGCGATCCTAGCATCCCTAACCTTTTTGATTCTGATGACCCTAGTGACGATGCTGACTTCAAGGGATTCATGAGAGAGGCAGAAAAAACACAGCAAGATGTGGACAGTGATAGTGATGACATAGGCCCCGTGGGGCCACAGTAGCCGCTTCCAAGGCTTGCCCCGCCACCAGTCCCGTACACCACGCTTGTCTTCACAGGAGTGTAAATGTTTTTATTTTTTTTTATTTTTTTTACCTATGATGTTTTCTTATTAATATTACTGTACAGTACATCAGTTCATGTTTGCTTCATTTATCATCGTAAAATTAAGAGGTAGAGTCGAGAGAAAGAGTGGGAAAAATGCTTGCCTTGGGGTGATGTTGACCAATTTGCCTTTATTTCATATATTTGATTGTTTCAATTTTGCGAATTTTGATTTTGCGAGGGTTTTTGTCAACCATATTCTCGCAAAATTGGAGGAAGGACTGTACTGTACTGTATTATACCTTCCCTACAATAATTTGTCTATCTCTATCTATAGCCCGACGCCCTAACCCCACAAAGGATGGCCGCAGAAGTTGCTTTGTCACCCACCATTTGACTGCCCCCTGCCCCCCAACTCACTCCTCCCTCCCTCATATACAATAATGATATGGTAAAATATATATAATAATATTGTATTGTACACTGATAAACGTGTCTTTTATTTGCCTTATTGTGGTGAACATAGCTGAAGTGGTCAGGCAGTCCAGACTGCTTCTGGCTTTAACGGGCTTTTTCCAGTATATAAGAAATTTTCCTGGTCGGCTTCTCGATTCCAATAAAAGCTAATTCTGGTATGTTGCAGTTTGTTATATGGAGGTTTTACTGTTCTGTATAAATGCAAGACGTCCCTGGAACAGAACCGGCGACTCATCGATAACCAGTTTCTGAAACGGCCAGAAAAGCTTAATGAATGATTCATTCAGCATGGTCAGGTTGGGTCTAATCTTCCACAACCTTTCATTGGGTGTGAGGCCATAAGTATGATTGAAGTGCAGAAACTTCAGTATGGCTAGGTGCCTGTCATGGGCCATATATTTCTCAAAGACAGGTGTGCGGACGATTTCATCCACTGCCCAGTAATCGTGGATCTCATGCCTTTTTGCATGTGCCATTGCCATAGTCAAAGTGAACCACACACACCTTTCCCCCACCTCCACAGGCTGCCACTCTTTCATTTTATTACTGTCACTCACAGGCTTCTCCAGCCTGGTGAAAGTTTACCTCATCCATCATCCACCAGGTACAGTACTGCATTATGGAGGTGGTAAAAATTACTTGAAAAATGACAGGATGGAAGATGTTCCTGTCTGCAGGTGCTCCTGTGTACACCTGCCCCTTTTGCATCAAAGACAGGTAAGGCTGGCAGGTTACTATCCCCCTCCACCCACACAAAAGTGTTCAGCCAGCTGATACCAGGCAGTGTGACACCAGGCCATTTAGCAGCAGCACAGGCATGGGAACGGCCATTGCCACGGCCACGGGCAAGGGGGGGGAGAAAGGAGAGGTGGAGGTGGGGGAGGGCAAGGGTGAAAACTCACCAGACTCGGGGACTTCCTGGGGTGGTGCTAGCTGGTCAGGCTGAACACGTGGAGCCAAGGATGACATGTGAGGGGCCAGGCTGTGAGCATATGGCCCTTGAAGTGCATGACTGTGGTGATGAGGGTCAGGGCAGGGAGAGAGTGCAACGCACGTCCTGGTATCACATAACTTTTTAAGTTACACCGTTTTGATAACAGAGCTTGTGTCAGCAATGTGCTAAAAAGGGTTAAGGTGGATTGTACTGAGTAGCTTAGGAAAAGGTTATGAAGTCTCCGGAGTCACTTATGTTATGCTCCGTAGTGTAATGACAAAGTCATTTAATTCAAACCATCATCAGATGATTCAGCATAAAGAATGACTTCTGATAGTGAAAGGATCAGTGATGGCTGTATATAACCCATGCTGTTTTAAAAGATCTACTTGTACTGTGACATGAATAAAAGCATCTCATAGTACCAAGAATAATAGTACCAAAAATAATTGGATTGAAAAGGTTGAGTGGTAGTTGTTTTAATTCTGAACTAGTTGTTTTATAGCAATTTGATATTCTTGTTAGTTGTATGCTAGTTAGACAACCCCCCCGACTTCTGGACAAAGGCTTGAGGGCCTATCCCCAAGTCCTAGTAGTCCTCCTTGGGGCCCAGTAGTTCTCCTACATCTCCACATGTCACCACTTTGGCACTAACACCCGCCATCCATATTGAATACATGCAAGGGCTGTCTCATACAGGACTGGTGTACTGGTATTAGCGGGAGTAATTTTATGACGTTGGCAGGTCATCTGATAGATCAGAAAAGTCTGCTTTTTGTGAAATTCAAATCTTTAAACTGTTCCCTGCCCCAACAGGGATTCGAACCTGGGTCCGTTAGGACTGCAGGCTACCTTTCTACATATTCGTTTCGTTTATATATATATATATATATAGTTTTGGTTTATTATAAACTTGAAGATAAACATCCAGGGCATCATCTGGTGGGGGAAAAAAAAAAAAAACAATCTCTGTCTTTGCATAGCGCCATGTGTAAGTTTACATAGGGGTGGAGTAGGTAGAAGTGATGCACGGTCAGCACAGCCTGAGCTGTGGCTCGCAATGCGACACTTCCCAGCCTGAGCTTTGGCTCGCAGTCCACGGGTTAAGTTTTGAGCACATTGCCCTTTGCAAGTGATATAAATGCACCTGCCTGCATAAAACCTCACTTCACCCTTGGGCTAGGTGTAGCACTCATTAGCTCACCAAAAAAGTAGTAGGTGACTAGTTACCAGCATTCCTGGAGGTACTACCATACTGTGGGAGGGATGTGGGGCCAAGGCCCAGTAGCTGGCCTTGCTAAACATACTGAGGTGGGGAACTCCACTACATTTATCAAGTACTTAAGTCTGGTCCAAGACTGCTGCCCATACATTTCACATAGTTCATCCTCCTGGGTGCTATGCCTCCTCCATGTTCCCAGCACCTCACCATATGGAAAGATCCTGTTCCAAATCATGGCAAGACACTGATGTGGGAAGATGGCTGCTTGCTTGTGGTTGATGGGTTTGCTTGGCCAGACAGACTGGAGTAGCAGCTTATTTTTAGGTTAGCCATTTATCTGCTGTCTTTGCATCTAGGTGTTTTTTTCTAGGTAACAGAGTTAGGCTGAAAGAATAGTACCATTTCCAGAAATATTTTTACTTGGAAATGAGTTATGTTTGATGGCACTGACTCATTTCATTGGGTATAATCTTGATAGTACTCTGTCACGTTTTTCTTTCATCTGTAGATGGGAAGTTGAGGTTTAGTTAATAATCATTATTTTCTACAGTAATTGGACGTGGTGGTGAGCAGATTACACGTCTTCAAAGAGAGTCAGGAGCAAAGATACAGATGGCTCAGGACAGTGGGGGTATGCCTGACAGAGTATGCACCATTTCTGGACCAAGGTAAAAAAAATAAAAATCAAGAATTATGTATAACTTGTATGGTCTCTGCCACATCTCTTTTATGAAGTTTAAGTCATTTTACCTGTATTATTATCCAGACTTATTAACTTATGTAGTCATTTTACCCAGTGTAATCATTTTCACATTTTATGTTTACCTCTATTAGCATAGCTGTTTACCCTACTTTATCTTTTCATTTTTTAACTCCATGTTATCATGTTTACTGTTTTATCATTTTTGCCCTGTTACATAATTTTTTACCTCATGTTTAACTTGTTTTATTAGTTTATCTTATTGTGTGTTCCCAATTTTTTTACATTAATCCCATTTTATCTTGTTGAGGAGAGATGGTTATTAATACTGTATTGTTATTTCATTCATTCATTCAGATTATTATTATTTTTATTCATTCATTCATTCATCAAATTATTATTATCCTATTTATCATGTTTATAAGTATGTTGTCCGTCCAGGGATGTCACAAACTGTACAAGGTTGATCTTCGAGCTTTTTTTAGGAGAGGCTGTGTTAGTGTTAAGTTAGGATTATTGTATCAGATTTGTTCAGGAATAATGTAAATAATATTAGGTGAGGAATTACAAACATATGATCAGTGTAGAAGGAACCATAAACCATGTGAAAGTTGTGATCTTTCAGATACTCTTGCTTAGTGAGATAGTGTTTAGGAGTTACTATAATTTTTGTACTGGGATGCAGTAAATAGTGTTTATTAAGTAATTACAAATGTGATCTTTGTACAGGGATGCCATAAACCGTGCAAAGGAAATGATCTTTGAGATAGTGTCGCGTGGGGACGGTCCACCTGACCGCCGTGGCCGTGGAATGCCAGGTGGTGGGGGCGGACCCATGGGACCCCCTGGCATGGATATGGGCGGAAATGCTGCCACTGTAGAAATTAGCATCCCAGGACCTAAAGTTGGACTCATTATTGGTGAGTGTGAGGCTGGTGTGGCACGAAAATGAAGAGATAGAGCAGTGGAGATGGGGTTATCGGGAAATGTGCATGTGGTGCAGAGATTGGATGGGATAAATATGGTGTGATTCATGAAAGGTGTGGTGTATGGAAGTTTGTAAACAACGTAGTGAGAGAGAATATGCCATGATTGTAAGGCATTGTTGAGAGATCAGATGTAAATAGAGTGGTCAAAAGAATAAATGAGGGTGAATTTGAAGGAGGGAGGTGTGGTAGACCAGGAGGGTTGGTAACTATGTTGGATGAGTGTGAGAAGCAACAAGGTGTGGAGTGTTGGGGCTAGGGAACTAACAGGGGACTGAACTGGTTAAATGAATATTGTACAAATGATTACATGACAAATGTTTGACACTTTTAACGCTTGGTTGACTGTCTGATAGGTAATATGATGCTTATGTATGGATGGTTTTGCCACTGAGGAGTAGTCAGGATTTAAAAGGCTGGAATTATGAGTGAATGAGTGTGTGGCCCATTTTACTTGACATGCTGTTGATTAGTTGTCCCTGTCATGTTGTTATTCTTTGCTTTCTGGAATGCGTGACTCCATCTATAGCACCGGTGGGAAAAAGAATGTGGGATGATGATGAAGCTGAGGATTTATGTGTTTTTTAAAAATTATATTTCAGGGAAAGGTGGTGAAACCATCAAGCAGTTGCAAGAAAAATCTGGTGCCAAAATGGTTATAATTCAGGATGGACCTCAGCAGGAAAATGAAAAGCCTCTTCGTATCACTGGGGAACCACACAAGGTACTATATTGTGTATATAGGTATGTTATACTGGCAAAAGATTGACCACAGTCCCCCTCTGTTAATATAACTTGATTTTTTTTTCAATATGACAGTGGGGAATTGGATGATAATGGATTCTAATCATATTATATTTTCCTTGTAACAGGTTGAAATGGCGAAACAGCTTGTATACGACCTTATAGCAGAGAAGGAGACTCAGGCTGCACAGTTTGGCAACCGAGGTAGGGGACGTGGTGGCAACTTTGGTGAGCGGCGGGGCGACCGAGACCGAGGTGACAGAGGTGGAGACCGGGGAGACCGCAGAGATAGAGACAGGGAAAGAGACGAGTTTGGAGGTGGAGATGAGAGAGTAAGCTATCCAGTACAGTTTTGTGCCTTTGTGTTTAATTTATTTATTTTTACGATTTACCCACTGATGATGCGTTTTGCACAGTATATTTGCAGTAATTGCTTATTTAGACAGACCTGACCAGTAAAGTTTTTAGTGACATTGAGGTGGAGTGGAAAGGTATGAGAGAGGGGTGTGTGAGGTGGGAGCAGGGCAGTGAAATGGCATTGAACAGGGCAACATGGAGGTGATTTATTCGTGGCCACTCCTTATGGGATTGAGATGTCTGCCAGTAGATGGAGATGGAGGTACTAGTTTGGAGGTGAATATGAGAGTAATTTACCCTGAACTCTTTTGTGTATAATAATTGTCAATCATCATCATCATCATCATCGTCGTTGTTGTCATCATCATCAAATCCTGTGTTGTGGCATGAGGAGTGTAGGATTCTGGGTCTAGGCAAGCTTGCCCTGACATTTAAGATGAGAGTGACCAGCCTCACTCATCCCTGAGTGGCATTATGTGAGCAATAAACCCCAACCACCCTGTGGATATAAACCTTCCAAGGCTCAGTCTGATTGGAGTGCCATAATTACCTACTAAACCATCAGGTGCCATAATTTGGTTATATGGTTACCACTCACCATAGTAAATGGTTTCCTGATGTACAGGAATCCAGTTTGCTTGTCACTTAGTATAGAGTCACCCGTAGACACAAGGCAGAGGAAAGACAGAAGAAGGAAGAGAGGAAAAGGTAGTTGCCCAACAGCAGCCCTACATTGATTGAGTGGATGGTGAGCACCTCGGCTTACCACTGGAGACTGTGAGGTGGAGAGTTCACACCCTGCCAGGATAGCTGCCTTGCTGGTGGAGGTAGCACTCTCTTGTCACCGTAGCAGGGCTATATGGTCTGTCAAGGTCTAGCTTGGGGGATTATTCCCTTCCCCACCTAGCACCAGTTATTATTATTATTATTGAGCTTGAAAGAATAAAATAAGCAATAATTTACCAGACTAATGGGATTCATGTCAGCGACTGATTAAGTTGACTGAATGACATCTTGTTAAATGGGCAACCACAGGTCATGGTAAGTAACTTTGCAAAAAGTACCCCATCATTAAGTCAATATTTAATACTAATATTGCAGTAAAAGTCCTCTCATTCGGCAACTTCGGGACCAAGCAGATGCCGAAAGAGCAGAAACTGCTGGATGACCAGGAATCCTGCCAAAAAGTTTGTAGCAATCATGGTCAGCCACCCAAATGCAATCACAGTGTCTAGCACGTATTATTGGTCAACCCTAAGCACTAAATATGTAATAAACTACTTATATTTAATGTTTAATGATACAATACACATGAACTTACCTTGACCTAGGTTTATGTACATATGTACACCATAAAATAGCACGACAAAGTTTCCAAACTTTTGAAAGGTCGTGCTCACAAAGCCAGACACTCCTGAGTCATGATGGCTGACAGTGTATGCAGTGTTGACAAGCAGAAATCTTCAAAAGCACCAAGCTTATTATGAAAAGTGCTAGATCTAGCACCAAATTGTCAACCATGGGTGCATGGGTACCGTTGGCGACGGCGACCCCATCGCGGGTGCTGATTTGCTCAGCATATGTGCTGGAAGAATAGAGAGAACTTTCGTAATGAGACTTTATGAAAACCGCTGAAAGACTGGAAATACCATAAAACCAGATGCCAAATGACAGGACCTTACTTTAATCATCATCATCATCATCTAGTCCAGTGTTGCCCCATGAGGAGCTAGGGGACTGACAAGAAATCGAGCTGGCTGGATGAATGTTGTGAGAAGTGCATGATCAGGGATTTGGCACTCCTTTTTAACGTGACAGTGTCCAGGTTGACTCTGTCGGATAAGTTTATGTGAAGCTACAGAATATGGTGAATGTTTTTGGTGTATCATATAGAGCCAGGATTCTTGGGGCTTGAATGATGAGTAAAAGGAAGCATGGCCCGTTGGATTGGGCAAGCTTGGGCTCTAAACATTGCCACCCCACACCCTGCCCTAGGGTGGGAAAGGAGGTCTGGATGATGGTGATGATTTTTATCATTATTATTATTACTATCTTTAAGTATTGATTTAATGATGGGAATCTTTTTGCAAAGTTACTTTCCAGGACTTGTAGTTGCCCATTTAAAGAGAGGTCATTCAGCTAACTAAATAATTTATTGCCGAATTCCATTAGTCTGGTGACTTACTGTTTGTTTTATTTTTTCAAAGTTCTGTGCTATTTAATTCTGGTTTGGAGAGAGTTTTGAACAGTAGAGGTTGGATGTAGCTTTCATTCACCCTTCAGTACAAAAAGTCTGTACCATATGTAGTACAGTTGTCAGGAGAGTAGCAGGAGTACCAGAAAAGCCATTACTGGATTGAAAGGATTAATTCTTTGTTTGATAGGGTTCTGCCTTGGCTGATTTAAAGGCTCTGCCTGTTGCTACAATATAAATCAGTTGCTCAATAACTTAAGAACAAGTGAGACAGAGTTTGGTTGTTGCTCGAAAAGTTTGTTAATCAGAATTCACGAAAATATGACAGCAAATAAGTACAAATCATTGGTAAACTTATGAACACAGGTATGAAGTGAACGACATTTGTCCTATTAATTTCATGAGGTAAATTTTACCATTAGTACCATTGTAATTAAGTTTTGTGAAGTACTGAATACAGTATGTTGTATTTGCAAAACAAATCTGTAAATGCTGCTCAAAATCTATATACAGTAAAACCTCACTATAACGGACTAATTGGGGCCCAAACCATTCCGAAAAATGCAAAATTCTGATAAAAACGACATCCGGACTTCTCCCTGCTAATCCGGACTTTTTCCGATATATCAGACATTAGTCCGGATCTCATGAACAGTTTTTAAACTGTTTTGACTACCATTGTGGTACTGTACTGTGTTATAACTTCACTACATTAATCAAATGGTATATTATATATAATAATACTGTACTGTACACTGATAAACATGTCTTTTATTTACCTTATTGTGGTGAGCATAGCTGAAGCGGTCAGGCAGTCCGGACTTCTTCTGGCTTTATCAGACTTTTTCCGATGTATAGGAATTTAGTCCGGTAGCTCCTCAAGTCCGATAAAAGCAAATTCCGGTCTATTGAAGTCCGTTATATCAAGGTTTTACTGTATACTTTATAAGGTATTTAAGCCAGGGAGTGGCTGTACTTTAATGGGCTCCTCCCCTGTAAAGGGTAACCCTTCCATTGCTGTGGACATGCCAGTATTTACTGGTAGAGGCTTACACTAGTTTTTTTTTTTTTTTTCCATGAGAAACACTAGCCAAAGGGTTATCCCCATAACTATAGTAGTTTCTTTGAATTAAATTTTAGTAAGTTGGAGTATAACATGAAGATCTTTGTTCTTGATCAGATTACAGTCATTAGTTTATAACATTGTTGGTGCCATAAGTATCTCATAAACTTTGTACAGTTGTCATGAGCCAAAAAAGATTTAAAATTGCTGTACCTTCTTGAACCTTGTAGTTGTTGAGTATATACACATGGCTGTTATTTTAACATCAAAGGTCAGTGTAAGCTGTTGATGTAATGGAAGCACTGAACTCTGTGTGGTAGTTAAAGGAACAGTATTTGAGTGGATGTCAGAGATTTAAATACAGTAGTAGAGTGTAGTTTCATAAAAGCAACAGTTGGAGACATCTGGAGTTGAATCTGTATTCCAGAGCAATGCACAAAGTGTGAGAGAGTGTCTGGCCTTGTCCACTTTAGGCGTGCTGTTGAGTTTTTTTTTTT
>JAGKTI010002139.1:0-13485 GCA_018397915.1 Birgus latro
AGTATATATAAAATATGTATATAAAAAAAATAAAAAAAATTGGTTTTACGCCTGGTATCCCTGCAGGGCTAAGGCATTGCCCCTGGGTAGACTTTGGATTGGAGCATATAACATTTTATGACCGGATGCCCTTACTGATGTCTACCAATGATCTTTGGGTGGATTCGATCTTCCAACTCTTCAGTCAGAGCTGAGCGCTGTAACCCACTGAGCCACGGCTGATATATATATATACAGTATATATATTATAAATAATAATGGCCCGAGCACTGACCTTTGAGGAGCTCCAGTTCTGACTTCATGCCACTCTGACCTCTTACCATTGACTACTACACATTGTTTCATGTCTGCTAGAAAAGCTTTTTTCAATCCAGATATTTTTCACTTAGATTATAGCTTTTTATTTTTTCCAGTAGTCTTCTGTGTGGTACTTTGTCAAAGGCCTTCATAAAATCACAGTATATAGGCCATATCTACTGTAGCTATCTCCTTCATCCAGAATCTGAGTCCACTGGTCTGTTACCTTGATAAGTTATGGAACTGTAGAATGCCCCACTAGAAAACCAAACTGCATTTACAGCTTATCGAGGAATTTATTTGTCCTCTTATATTCCATTATTCCTTCTTGATTAGAGACTCCATCAATTTATGAACAACACTGGTGAGACTCACTTGTCTGTAGTTCCCTGGGCCACACTGGTTCCCTTGTTTGAATAAAGCTGTAATATTAGCTATTTTCCAATCTTTTGGTACTTGGCCACTATTAAAAGAATGCTCAAATAGTAATTTCAAAGATTCTGCCAACTGATCTACCCCCTCTTTGATAATTCGTAGGTGAAACCCATCTGGTCTTTGAGATTTATGCTTGAAATAGGAAACTTTATGGAAGACAGTGTAGGTACTTCCCTAGTCAGGAGAATGGGTACGGTAACGTCGACAAGGGTGATTCGGACCATCAAGTGGTCCAGGTTGATTTGCTACACCTTCCTATTTCAGTCACTGGTATCTAGATATGTAACATATAAGCAGTTTTGAGCACCCAGTATAGTAAAGCAACTATTTTCACAATTACAGAATGATTATGAATGTGAAATTTGATGTGTTATAATACTGAGAAACCAGAAAGGAAATACAGTATGATGAAAATGGCGCAAAACAAACTTGTCGGCTATCTTTGTTTACAAAATCAGCGCTTTTGACAAACTTTGTTCCTATGCAGAATTGAATGGGTCAGTCTCTATAAAAATTATGTCCTATAATAGTTCTTGTTTCTAATTTCACTTAAAACAATAAGAAAAGCTTCAGCTCTTTTTGTTTTTCTTAAATAAATTTTCAGTTTTGGACCATAATCACCTCAGTCAAAATTCGTCGCTGGGGTGATTGTGGTCCAGCTCTGTTAGGCTATGGTTGCAGGGGTGATTGTGGACCACCTGTTATGTCTGATTGTAGCAATATTTTTTGTTACTGTAACATGCAGATTTTCCTTTGTTTCAGATTACATCATGCTGACAGATAATTGGCTTTACATGTATTGAGACCTCTTTAAAGCGTGACTGTCAAGATGCCAAGGAAATACTGTATACAAGAAAAACCAACAAAGACCCTGAAAAAGAACAATTATTTAGAGAAGCGATACAATGTGTGAAAGATCTATCATACACTGCATTCAAAACTAGTAGGTTGTATAAAATAAGTAAAACAACCCTCTTAAGACATTTGAAATACTGTATGTGAGTAATGACACAGCTAAAGACATTGATTCTGAAAATAAGCCAAAATGCATAGGAATTCCATTCAATCTTCCCAAATAAAGTGAAGAGCAACAAGCAGAGTGTCTAAATGTGATGGCCAAATGGGGTTTTGGACTAACTCCTAATGAGATTTGTGACTATGTACATGAGAGAGGAGGGTGTGAGTTGGGAGCAGGGTAGCGAAATGGCTGGGGACAGAGCGACATGGAGGCGATTTGTTTGTGGCCACCCCGTTCGGGATTGAGGCGTCTGGCAAAAGATAGATAGTTAAAGAATATGTTGCAGAGAAAAAGAAAGAAGACTCCCAAATTGGTAATCACATTAGAAAATACTGCAGATTTATAAATAACAGACCTGGTGAGGATTAGGTGTATTATTTTTTGCAGAGATACGGCCTCAGTAAAAAAGGCATCTACCCTAGAAAAAGCGAGAAAGAGTGTAGCCAGTGACCCTAAAATAATCTACAAGTTCTACAGTCTTCTCAACAGTGAATATAAAAGACTGAGAATTTCAGACAGGCTCGAGCGTGGCATGCAGATGAAACAAGTTGCTTCATGGATGCATCCTAGACAAGAATAGTTTCACCAGTGGGACAAAGAGCATCCAGGACAACAGCCACATCAGGAAGAGAATGCATCATAGTGATGGCTGCTGTTTCAGCAGCAACAGAAGTTATTCCTCCATTGGTGCTTTTTAAGGGGAAAAACTTTTAGTCAAATTGGGATTCAATAAATGTCAAACCAAACACAGTGTATGCTGTATCAGAGAACGGGTAGATGACTTCTGAAGTTATGCATGACTGTTTGAAGAAATTTATTGTCCTGGTGCCACAGAGACCCTCCTTCTAATATATGATGGACATGCCACTCACCTCTCGCTGCCAGTTATAAACCTGGCCCGCAGTGAGAAAATAACTCTTACTTAAGCTGCCCTCACACACCACAGACAAACTCCAGCCCCTTGATGTAGCATGCTTCTAGCTTTTAAAGGTCAAGTGGGATGCAGCAGTGCACAAATACCACAGAGTGAATCAGGCAAGGCATATCACAAAACATGTCTTTGTACTCCTTTCCGGAATCTGGAAGGAAGTCTTCACTGCTCTAAACATTGCCACAGGATTTCGAAAGACTGGTATGTACCCATTAAACTCCTCTAAATATGACAAATCAGAATTCAGTCCTACCCTCCTGAAGTTATATGAGACAACTGCAGGTAGGCTACAAGGATACCAGTACCAGAATCATCAAAAAAAAAAAAAACAGCCATACCAAACAAGAACATGCCACCATCACTTCAGTCTCCCATGCTTGCAACCCCATCAGCCTCCATGGCAACCCCAACACCTGGTTCTGCAATCCCATCAACATCCACAGCAACTTCTACACCTGGTCCTGCAGTCCCATCAACATCCATAGCTACTCCTACACCTGGTCCTGCAATCCCATCAACATCCATAGCAACTTCTATACCTGGTCCTGCAATCCCGTCAATACCAAAAGCAGGAGCCAGACCTGCATCAAAACAATGAGTTAGATTTTGAAGACATCCTTGCTGCTGCAGTTAGGAGGCCTCCAGTAAGATCCACTATGGCTGCTTCTGGGAAGAAGGTTCTAAGGAGAATAATTCCAGAAGCAAGAATTATAACAACAGTACCATAGTATACAAACAATATATACGTTCAGTGATGGATAGTGCAGACCCTGCTTGGGCTTCTAACCTCACGGGAACAAACTGTAACATTCTTCAGACCATGCAGAGCAGGGCCCTAAAGATGATCGCAGGCTGCATAGCCACCACACCCACGGACCACCTACACCAGGAAACCCAAGTCCTCAAAGTCAAGGATCATCTAGACTTGAGAGGCACACAAGTCCTCACTGCAGCCTCCACAAACCCACAACATCCACTACAGTGCATGGCAGCTCATCAAAGCACACCGGAGAGCATCAGAGCAACGCCCAGCACATGATATCGTGCACAAATGCTGTCATCTCTCCCCCCGTGCCCGCCTCAGACCAGCTTCCAGAAGCATATCCATGCTTAAGTCACTCACCGCTCCGTTCAGTCACTTGAAGACGGCACACAGCTGCGTTCACGGCCTCCTGATATCCATCCTTCTAAATCCTGTCTCCCCTGTGGGGACAGGGTCCACCTAGCCGGGCTGAGATGTGGGCATCATCCAGCCCTCTAAAGTTATCAGATGAGGCTGGATGACTCCATCGCTGATGCCTGTCCAGTATGTAGCATGGCACCCCATACTATTAAACACATTATGGAAGACTGCATTGCACGCAGTCACCTATGCCAACAACACAACATACACTCCTTGAGAGCTGTGTGGGAAAGCCCGGTCTCGGCTGTGGCCTTCCCTAGGGACATGAGGCTGTTCGGCCAGACTGCCTAGTGGGAACAACTACTACTACTACTACTACTACAAGTGATGAATTTATAGAGGAAGTGGAAAAGAGAGAAAAAGAAATGCCAAAAAAAGCAGAAGAAAGGTCAAGGAAAGCAAAGGATGACTGAAGAAGTTGAGAACGAAGATGTTGAGGAAGGAGGACTAACACCCACAGTATCCTAGAGTGAGAGTGAAGAGGAGCCAGGCAGAGAGAGAGAGATCAGAGTTGGAAGAGGAGAAACACGAAACAGAAAAGCGAATAGGAAAATACTATCTGGGGATACAGAATAAATACTATGCAGTGAACTTTGACAAAAAGTATGATATTAGAAGGGTGACAGATATAAACAATGATGATGTAACCCTGAAGTTCTTGTATAATAAACCAAATAGCCTACCAGTCACTTTGGCCTCTAGGGATGACATCTCCTCTGTCTCTCCCAGGTTTATTTTTCATGGTCCCTTGGATGTAAGGGACACAGTGCCTTTCATTTTTTCAGTTACAGAGCTTAAAATTGCATACACGAGCTTCAAGTGCTATGTAGCTAAATCATCATAGGTAGGTACCTAGCTTAATAAACAAATTAGCTGGCTTTTTTTTTTTTAATGGGCAGTGGAATTTTACCTTATTGCTTGTTGGAAAAGATTAGCTATTTTTTAAAAGGAATTAGTTTGATTTTCAACAAAAACCCATTCTGTAATTAATTTAAACTTTATTTAGGCTAAAAACAGAATATTTTATGTAAGCTAAGCCCAGATTTTTTTTTTTCAGCTAAGGGAGCACCCTAGGACTCAGTAGGTTACCTAAGCTAAGAAATATAACCAAGGAAACTAATTAGCTAGCTACTAAAATTAAAAATATGTTTTTTTCTTGTGGTTGATAATCACCCATAGTGTTGACCATATCACCCCATTTTATTGCACAGTGTGATCCACATTTCTGGGTAGGTAACTATATAAATTGCATAGGAAACTAATTGAAATCATATTGTCATACAGGTATTGATCCACTTATGCTTGTATCAAAATTTGGGCCTTGTAGTTGAATAAATATGGAAACTAAAAAAAAGTTTGTCAAAACCCAGTCCGAATCACCCCTGTTGACGTTACTTCCCCATCTGGCTTGTCAGTAAACACTCTGCTAAAATAATTTGCCAGAACATCTACCTTTTCTTTGTCAGTCCATGTCTTATATGTATTTTCCTCATTTATGTAGAGGTCTGGGATAGCCACCTGTTTTTCTTGTTAATTTCTGCAGAACATATTTCCTAAAAGCATTTGGATTCTCTTTGACACTTTTTGTAGTACAGTATTACACTTCCTGTTTTTCAGTTCTTCTCTAGTCTCACTCCTGATTTGATTTTGCTTTTTCTGTATTTTTTTTCTATTCTTGATATTCTCTGCTGTTAACAATAGCATCAGCTTGCCTTAATCTGATGTGCTTCATATGGGCCCATAGTCACTTTTTCTTCTTCTTTTCTTTTTTTCTTCTCTCCCCCCCACAATCTTCTATTCATGGGCAATTCTCTGCTCTTTTTCTTGATATTCTGTCATCCTTGAATTCTCTCACTGGTACACACTCACCTACTACCGGTACTTCCTCATGCTTTATTTTGAAATGATTCCATATTTATTCAGTGCTATATATTCTTTCCAGTCAATTGTCAGTTTTTGCCTCATCAAGTTGAAGATTGCTCATTTATACATGTATATGAACCTACTGCATTTCTTCCAATCAGTTTCTACATAACAGATAAAAGTTATACAAGCATGATCACTCCTTCCGATGGTGTTTTGTGCCTTTATATCCTCAGTTATCTTTTCATTGCTAGAAAGGAGGTCTAATACACTTCCCCTATTCCCCCCCCCTCCATGCCATGTAACTTCCTTTATGTGCTGAGTCAAGAAACAGCCCCTCACAGCCTCACTGAATCTGAACTCAGTACTATTGCTTCCTGTTATAGTAGTGCAATTTTCCCAATTAATATTAGGTAGGTTAAAATTGCCAAGTAGCATCTTACATTTTATATCAATATTATTTATCCCTTGCATTACCTTCAATAGTTTATCATTGTCTTCCATGTCACTGCTTGGGCTTCTGTTTATAGGTGCATTTAATATAGATTCTTTATCACCCCTCAGTTCAGTACAATCACATTCATTAAATTTTTCAGATTACAGTACAGCAGCAAGTGACTTCAATCTTCTCTCAACCTTCACTCAGACATACCCTTGTTAAGAAAATCCTACCGACGGCAGTTGTACATATCACGTGTATCAGATCACTGAGGGCCAAGATTGAGGTGATATTGGTTGCTGTTAAGTTTGGGAATGGTTTGAGCCCTCATCCCTGAAATTAATACAAAAAGGTACTGTATCTGGTAAGCTGTGTACAGTACGCTGGTAATGGACCTGAATATATGTAAATGGGCTAGCTGTTTCAGAGTAACTGCCTGGTAGAATAGCAGATATTGATGTCAGTATAGATTTGTGATATGTTACTTATACTGTTGAGAAAGCATTTGGTGTCCCTGTATTATATGTTACCTGGTAAGTGTTTATTTTGATATCTTTTCAGTCTGTACTTGAATCTGGAACCTTTGACAGATAAGTTTTTTCCCAACTTACTGCTTTTTTTGTCCAGCAAGATCATAGAAAAGGACCCTATGTCAGATAAATTTTCAGAATTACAGCCAACTAGGCTAATTTGAACACTGAAATTAATATGCTCATTATATACTGTATTGTTCTTAACCAATTCTAGGCACTTTCTCTTTTATAAGCTTCCATTGCAAAAGCTAAATGGTGACCAAATTAATTTCACTCCATTAGTTGGGGGTATTTAAGTACTTTGTAAATAAGGAGGTACTTAGTAAGTAAGCTCCTGTCTGTCTCTTATTGAATCTGCATGAAAAAGAACGTAACATAACCTAACCTGACCTCACCTCACCAGGCCTTTAACCTTACCTACCAATTTACTAAACTTAACCTAATTTTAACATAGATACAATAACAGAGCTATGATGCGGACACACCTCCCCTCCTTATTTACTAAGTAATGAATTTTGAAAAGTGCATTTGCCACAGGCTGGTGGATGGATGTAGAAGAAAAATTGCTGAAAACTGCATAAGCTAAATGATGAACTTTCACTCTCTGTTACTTGGGCATATTTACAAAATATTGCTCTGATAACCTGGGCTAGATAAGGTTAAGGTAATTAGATTAGGCACTGATATCCTAGTTTAAGATGAATTAATTAGGCCCAGCTAGGTTAAGTGTTTACCACAGTTTTAGTCAAACATTCAAACCTCTTTCATTAGCAGTCAGTTGTGTGGAGCATTAGAGTCAAAATTTGTGTGTGTTTTCCCATGATTTTCTGTGTTGTAGTTCCATCATATGGGATGATCTTATAGTATAGTTATTGTGGGCAAGATGTGATTCACTGTCCGTCTGAAAAATTGCCTTAACCCATTCCGTACCATGTCCGTATATTTATGGACAAACCTATAGTTACCCAAATTGCTGAGTCCGTATATACATGGACTATCTCATAGTGACCCAAAATTCTGTGTCTGTATATACAGTATACGGACACGGTTTTTTGCACGTTTGCTTGAAATTATTTTTGCCCTTACTGTGTGCCAGAAAATGAGATGACAGACACTCCTTCTCCCCTGCCATGCCTTATACCAATATAATAAAAAGGAAAAAAAAAAAGTGAAAATACATAAAATTAGCACGGAATCCCAACTTCCCATCATCATAATTTCGACTGTGGCCATGTTACATTCACCAGGCTGCGTTTCCATGCAACAGGTACTCTATGTATCCAACCACTTCACATCAAAATGGACCATCTAGCCATGACAGACTTTGACAGTATCTGATAGTAGCCAACTGACGCAAGTCTGGGTTACGCCGCACTGCCAAAGATATTGTGCTCACTCCCAACTTCCAATCAGAGTTGGAGAACTTCCAAGTGATGAACTAACTGGTAATACAGTCGGCCCTTCACACATTCATGGAATCAACTTTCGCAGAGTTCGAAGATTCATGGATTGCCCCTCTGTGGATCCAAGATTCCGGTCACGGCCACAAAGTGTAACAGTGCGGACGCTCGTGGGTCATTTCTGACCCAAAAAAGCCCACACCAAACCACCGCTCTCCCACACTCCCCTGGCTCCCCTTCAGTCTGTGTCCTGCCACTGTCGCGGTCATTTCGCTACCCCTACGCTGCCATGCCAATCCCCCCCATGATTTTGGTATTGTGCCCAATAATTGTGCTCTCACGTGTTCAGAGGTAACAAGTACAGTTGGTCTGTTAGTGTTTGTGATATTTTATGCTGCTTTCAGGTCCCAGATATGGTTTATTATGTACAGTATGTGCACTCTTGCTCACAGGGGGTGCTTTGCAGCTGTAGAGGCACTTAAGGGAGTGCACACCAAACATTCGCAGAAAATCCACATTCGCAGGGGTCTGCATCCCCTAACCCCTGCAGATGTGGAGAGCCAACTGTAATGCGTAAATAGTGTATATAATGAAAGTAATATAAGTGTATGTAAGCAAATAGAAGTAAATCATAAAAGCAAGTAATGTTAGGAAAATAACATAAGAAACGTGTGATTTACCGTAACTAATGTGACTGTGTGCATCATGAGTGTTTATTGTGTCTTATGCGAGTGTTTATAGTGCCATACACCAATATATATTTTTTTAAAAATGAATGTGAAAATACGTAAAATTAGCATGGAACCCCAACTTCCCATCATCATAGTTTTGACTGTGGCTGCATTATGTAAACCTTGTTGCATTTTCTTACTACTAATACTACATGCATCCACACATTCCACACCAAAGTGGACTGTCTATCCACATGAGCCACTGGTGGTATCTGAAAGTAGCCATCTGATGCAAATCTGGGCATGCTGGACCATAACACCTGTTTTCGGGCAGAAAACAACCAAAGTGAGCACATTTACTATCACTAGGATTATTTTTACCACTTTTTAGCAGGTTTATTCATGGAAAAAAAAAAGATGAAAATGGCTGGCACTGTGGGTGACACAGCCTCCCAAACTCTCGGCACTGGGAACCAAAAAGCTGACAAAAGCTCCGGCACGGAACAAGTTAATTACTGTAGTGTAATGATGTCTCGGCTATGGTATTTATTTTTCTTCCTGTTATCACATGTATCTTAGACATTTTAGACTGGTGGAATTAGATACAGTGATGCCTTTTTTGACCTTTTCACTGTGAGTAGGGATATCCTAAGTTGAATTAATAGGCAGACTTTAGCTTGAGGTAAATAGTGAAGTACAAAAGGACTAGATAGATGTGGGAACTGCAGAGCTTCATTAAAGATAATTTTATGGGTGTGAAGAAGGAGCTTCATTGTCCCAATATAGGACCTTGTTAAAGTTCCCTAGGTTGAAAGAGATAACCACCTGATTCTTCCTCCATTTGGTAAAATTAGCTAGCTAGGTTTTACTGAAAACCAGCAGTTCCTGTACCTACCGGTACTTCATTGATTAAAAATGTGACCAAAAAGAACATTATCCATTATTTATTTTGATTCTAGTTACTCTTTATTAGTACTAATAAAGTAGCCATAGTAGCTATCTGTTTTCATTTACTCAACTTTTTTAACACAGTAGATGTAAATATAATCTTTTCTCCTTTAATTACTTGGTGGTTGAGTGGTTAGAGTAACCTACCCCAGTTGAAGTGACTGTCTAACTGTGAACATGGACTCATTGTTCAATATGTGGGGGAGGGAGGGATGATTGACCCCCTCGGATACAATGAAGACCCATGGAAATAGACTGTGCAAGAGGACCCACAGTGGCTTATAAAAAGACCTTCCTCAAATAAGAAATGTTCAGTATTCTTATGAGGGATACATTATTTTTATTCTACATATATGCCATGATCATTTAGATATTAAATAAAAGCTGTTGTCTAGTTTCATTTTTGAAAATTAGGAGATACAGCAGTTCACTTGCAGCCTGTTCGTAGTGCTCATCTACATTCGTAATAATGTAAAAAGTTCTCCACTCCCTTCCAGTTGGAAGGGTTACCACTGTTGTTGAAGGTGATCTCCCCCACCCCAGCCCCCCAATTACACTGACCTATTTCAAACACTACATAGATGCAGTGGCCAGAAGATGTTTGGAGACTTATCAGTCATGTAATACCATCAGGGTGAGTAGGCCAGTTGTCTACCCTTGACCTCCTCAGTCCAAGAAAATTTAAATTGTTTTATCACCAGAGAATTTATTCCACAGGGGGAGGACTTTTTGAATGCAGGAGGTTAGATACAGCTTTCATAAATACCTTCAGAAGATATCTTCCTTAAGTTAGATAAATAAGATCATCTGTTGATGGCTAGATGTATACAGTATTAAAATTATTTCTTCCGATTCAAGGGCTTAGTGTACTGGACAATGGTAACCTAGTCTTGTACCCAAGCTTCTTGTTGGGGTTACTGTGAGATTGGTAATTAGTTTTTATTTATTTAGTTTTTGTGAATAGTGTATATTTAATTACTAGTACAGTATATACTTTTTTACACTAACAGTTCAACCATGCCTCCTGTTGGTGAATGCCCATCCAAGGAAATCCAGCCTTTAAAAACATTGGAAGAACTACTTGAATGGAGAGCACCAAAGGAAGATGTTGATGAGGTGGTGTATGTGGCCGGTTTGTCACCTTGTGCTCCACAGCACTCACCCACACACCTTAAGACTCTACTCTGCCATGACATGTTGGGTGGATATCTGGATGACAGGTAAGGAAATTACCAGTAGTCTTCATGATGTTTACATCTTTATGTCTCATCAAGAATGTAGGATTTCAGGGCTAGGCTGTTCAGCCCAGACATGTAAGACAAGACTAACCAGTCACTCATCCTTGAGTGGCATTTGGCCTTTGCAAAGCCCGTATAAAGCCACTGTGGTCCACATCCAGTTGGAGCACCTTAACCACCAAGGGAGCTTCTAGTTTTCTCTGGAATTTCAGGTCTGCTTTGCTGTGGCACTTGCTGTATGCAAATGATCTAGTTGTGATTTAGGAAGTGGAAAAAGGTATGCAGTCTAAAGGTTTGGATGTGTGGTAGGTGCAGATCCTGGAATATTTTTGAGGTGTTGCTCATATCACTTCCAAAGTAATGAAGGTTTGACAGCTCTTTTCTCGCAGACAACTAATAGTGGCTAAACCAAGGGTATTGCCCGAGCAGCATGGGAAATACCCCTGGGTCCTTAACCGAAGTTAAGGTTAGTTGGGTTGACAAAGGCAGGTATGTGGAAAATGGTCATTGTCCTTGTTCATTTCATTTATAATTCATTTTTGAAGGCTTCAACATGCTTGCATGTGTCGGCCTTGGTCACCTAATGGCAGCTCTCCATGCTGCTCAATCTGAGTCAGCCTCCCTGTTCAGTCCCTTAACCCTGAGGTCACACTTAATAACCTCATCCCACATCTTTTTCAATCTGTCTATAGCAACCCCACCCCCAGAATTAATGCTTCTCACTTTCTGCACCCAATTATCATCCCCGCCATCCTCTCCACATGCCCAAACCACCTCAGTCTACCTTTCCTCATCACAACACCAATACACTTCAGTCCCATCCTACCTCTCAACTCTTCCATCGTAAACCCAGCCCCCGCAGGCCTTGCAAACAGGGACGCACTGCACGTCCACATAATCATTGTCATTTCTGTGTGTTTGAGCCTGTGAATATCCTCTTCCTTTACCACCCAGGTCTCACTACCATACAGTTTTACACTCCTAACACATACTGCAAACAAAGATCTCTTACCATGTAGGGAGAGCCCTCTCAGTGTCAGGAGAGCCAGCAGCTCCCTGAACTTCTTCCAGCCACTTCTCACTCTAGCCACAGAGCTAGCTCCAGCCCCACCTCCAGCACATAACATGTCTCCCCAAAAACAAAACTCTTCCATGCACTTAAGAGACTCACCAGCAAGTTTAGTCCTTTCACTCCTGACAATCTCCACCTGCTCTCCCTGACACACCACACACATAAAATCAGCATTATCTCTCAGCCTACTTCTAATACCACTACATCTCTTATGTACCCACTTATCACAAACACTGCACATGATGGAATTACTTCCCACTCCCTTGTGGCAAATTGCACATGGCCACTCTCTCTCTTCTTTAACAGTACTGCCACCAACCCTAGATATCATCACTTTTGTTTTATCTGCCCTTGTGCCCTGTACCATCTCTCCACTTCCTAAATCATTTCTCCACCTCCCTTTCATTCTCTGCAGTCAATGCCAAATCATCAGCATACAACATCTCCCATGGGAGTCCATTTCTAAAGTCATGTGAGAGGGCTTCAGGTGCCATGATAAACTACAAGGGGCCACAACTGACCTCTGATGCACACCAACATTCATGGAAAACTCATCACTCAAATCCCCATTCACCCTTACCTGGTTACAGACACCCACATACATGGCCATAATCATCCTAACCAGCCATTCCTCTCTCCCAAGCTTTCTCATTGCCCACTTCACCGCCTCCCTAGGGACTCTGTCAAATCAACAAAAACGTATATTGTTCCTGAAGCTGTCAAACAATGAAAATGGCATCAGTGGTCCCTTTGCCTTTCATAAACTCAAACTGCATTGCAGCAATATTCATTCATTCTCTATTTATATCTTCTTGAACTCTCTCCATTTCCTTCATTATCTGGTCCAAAAGCTTTATGCCTCTATAATTTCCTCTTTCCAGGGCATCACCCTTTCCCTTGTGCACACTTCGATCGAGTCTCGCATAAATCTTTAATTTCCAAACTGCCCTCTTACGGTTTGTATCCTGCTCTCTGTGCCTTCATCTCTAGCTTCCTTTCTGGTCGTTCTATAGCCGCTGTTGTAGACGGCCATCATTCTTCTCCTAGATCTATCAACAGTGGTATTCCTTAGGGCTCTGTCCTATCACCAACTCTCTTCCTTTTATTCATCAGTGACCATCTGGGCTGTACATCTAATCCTATCCACCCGTACACTGATGACTCCACCTTTCATCTTTCCATTCGGTTCCTGCAACATCCATCTCAGCAGTTACTTCAACAAACAAGGGATGAGGCTATGGCACACCTAATGTCTGACTTGGCTTATCTCTCTGACTGGGGTAAAGGTAATCTTGTTGTTTTTAATGCATCAGAGACTCAGTTCTTAAACCTATCAACTCGACAAAATCTTCCACAGGAGTACCCACTAATGTTTAATAATGTCCAGCTCAGTCCCACATCATCCTTGAACATGCTTGAGGTTTCATTCACTAGGGATTTATCTTGGAAAGAACATA